>CM068296.1:17234725-17306378 GCA_034768395.1 Linum lewisii | reverse complement strand
TGGTTTTAAAGCTTTATGTTCTACAGCTTTTATGAATTTCAAAGTCTCAGACTTCATTCTTAATCCTCAGAGAAAATGGGATATTCAGAAGTTAAGAGCAGCTTTTCAGGTGATGTGGTTGATCAAATTCTTCTTATTCCCTTAGGACCAGAAGGGTATTCTGATAAGTTTGTTTGGCATTTAGAATCAACTGGTAAATTCACAGTAAGATCTTGCTATCGTTACCTCCATTCTATTACAGATCCTCATAATCAGCCAGTTGATGATAGTTTAAAGAAGTTATGGAAATGGTTGTGGCATTTGGATTTACCACCAAAGTTAAAGTTTTTTCTTTGGCGTGTATGTAGAAATGCACTGCCAACTAAATCAAGTTTATTTCGCAGAAGATGTAGTAACTCCTCATATTGTGTTACTTGTTATGCTGAAGAAGAAACACTGGAACATCTTTTGTTCCATTGTGCTGTTAGCATATCATTCTGGCAGTTGGTTTCACCAACAGTTCATTGTCCAAATGCTCATCAGTCAACAAGATATTGGTTTATCAGCATTGCTTCATCTGCTTCACAGGTAACTTCAGCTGAGATAGGCTTCACAGTTTGGTATATTTGGAAGATGCGAAATGAGCTTCTCTTTCAGAATCTAACTCCATCTTTATTGGATTTGGCTTCCAGAGAATGAATGATTTGCAAAGATGGAGAACAAGTACAAGTACTCTTTCCAATATTAGGTCAGTTTCTAGCTCTCTTTCTAATCCACTAGCAAATTCTCTAGCTCCGGCAGCCTACACTTATAAGGTTGTGTGTGATGGTGCTTTCAAGGCCTCCATCCAGAAAGGTGCTTACAGTGTTATTTTATATAACATTGAGGGACATGTTGTTAATGGAAGAGCTGGAATTTTGAACTGTGCAACTCCTATTTGTGCAGAGGCTAAAGCAATTCAGGTTGCTGTTGAATTGGTGAAAAGCATTCCAACAATATCTGTGGTTCTTACAGACAATCAAATTCTAGCAAATGCATTAAAAGGCGATGAGGATAATTGGCCTTGGCAAGCTTCAGCTTTCCTTGCAATTATCAAACGCCTTCTTTTCTGGAATCAACAGGTTCATGTTTGTTACTCTCCTCGTTCATCAGTTCAAGCTGCTCATCATATAGCTGTTCAAGCACGAGATGGTACTCTACCAGCAGACTGGCTTTCTAGTTTGTAACTTTATCTGTTTCGACTCTGTAATTTTGCCTTCTGTATTTCTGCCTTCAGTTTGTTTTGGCTTGTAAGCCATTTAGTGCTGGTTTTTTGGTTCTTGTAAGCTGCCCAGTATCAATAATATAGTTCACGTTTCATAAAAAAAATATTTAGGGTTATTATTTTTAAAAAGCTTCAACTTTCTCGAATTCTTTTCGATATACTTGATGTGACTCTAATTAGTGCATTTTAAGCTTATGAATGACCTATGAAATGCCCGTGTTTATTCGTGAAATGACATGACTTATATGCTTTTATTGAATTTTTTGTGCAAAGTGTCATTTTGTTGTCCGGTTGCCACTTTGGAGCCAAATTCGTGGGCTATTGGAGTTGCCTCTGTGCATTTTCAGGTTATGGCATCAAAGTACGGATGACAAGGAGCGCATAGGAGCAAACGGGAGGTCATTTGGAGTCCGGACGAGGGAGATATGAGCCTTGCAAGATCGGGTTTTCTGCAGAGTGCAGGGGTGCACGCCGTGCAGATGTGCACGCCGTGCAGGGGTGCACGCCGTGCACTGTGCACGCCGTGCAGGGGTGCACGCCGTGCACTGTCCCCTGCACTATAAATACTCTTGTTTTTGGCCATTGTGAGGCATTATATGATATCTCTTGAACCCCAAACAATATCCACGAACCCTCAAACCCTAGAACACGTTTTTGGAGCAATTTGAAGCCATTGGAGCTAGGATTGAAGCCAACAAACCTTGGGAGAAGTGCTTACAAGTGGAGAAGTGAAGATCATCTCAAGGATTCATCCATGGTGTTCTTGGTGACCATTCTTCCTTCTTTTCTCTTTACTCCCTTGGCCATGTGTGGCTGATTTTCTAGGGTTCATCTTGGATGGGTAGATTAGTTGTGCTATGATAGAGGGATGATTGTATAGAACTTGCCATGATTGATCTTGGTTGTATGAGGATGATTCCTAGACTTGTTCTTAATGCCATTTTATGCCATGTTTGCTTGATTTGGTCCATTCATTGTGATTTGATGCATGAGAGTGCTTGGATTGCATAGATTGTAGGTCTAGGGATTGAAGTGAGTGTGTTCTAAGAGATTAGATCATCCTATTTCAACCATTTTCACTTGATTTCTCTCTTGGGCATTTTATCGAACACTTGGTGTGCATGTGGATTTTCATTCAATTGAGTTTGGAAAGGCTTTTTGGTGAATCTCTTAGTGTTAGGGCATTGATATGAGAGTGTTGTGCCTAGCCTTGTGGTCATAGAGTCTTAAGAGAGGGTCTTGTGTCTTGGCATTTCATCAAACACTTAGAATGCATCCTTTTTTCACTTAGCTTGAGAGCGAGAGCCTAAGTTGAGTGGTATTGGGATAGGGATTAGGTGCTACGAGAGTGCATCGAGTCTACAAAAGTGAAATGCATGGTCATCCGAATGCAAACTCGATCGTGATTGACTTGTTTGTTCAATTAGTCATCTTGAGCATGATGAAACTACCCACCAAGAGAGCCCCTTTGTCTTTGATTTGCACCACTTTATTTTTCTTTCTTCCTTTTAGTTTCCTTTAAGTTTTTAATGTCTATTTCAAATCAAAACTCCTTTCAAATGAATAGACCGTCTACGAGGAATGTGAGTAGAGGCCATTGAGAGAACCCCGTGGAATACGACCTTGGTAAAACCCGCTTTTATCAATACTCCATTAAAAAAAAACCCCAAATCTATCCTTACTTAACGTCGTTAGTCATTCTTTGTAATTTTTTGGACGAAAGTGACTGAATCGCTATTTTGATTGCCACGTCTGCCGACACGTGTCACCACGTGTCCAGATGAGTCATTTTACTACGAAGTCCCAAAAAGATGTGGATTGAAAAAAATTTAACCCTTCGAACCACTGCCCTTACAATCGTCTTCTTCCTTCCTCCATCGCTATCCTCTCTCTCCAGGCTCCATCTATCTATCTACCCACTTCCCTTTCAACTGTCAACAAACTCTCTCTGCTCTGTATTTCTATGCAATATCAAATTAAAAAGAAATGGAGAAACCATAATCAACAATAAGAACGAGGAGGCCGAGATGGAAGTACCCACAACCGCAAGAATCCTCCACTTGCCTCGCCGGAAGCTAATTCCTCTGCCGCCTCCGCCGCCGTCAGCGTCGAAGAAACCCAGTTCGAGGATCGACAGGAGAGGGAGGCTGGATTGCCTGTTTGGACAGGAGAGGGAGTTCAAAGGTGGGCCTCTGCCAGTTGTCGGAGATGAATTGGAGAGGAGGAGAAAACGAGTTGAGGAGAGAGAAACCGCGGCGACGGTTGTGGAGGAAGAGAAGTGGAGGTTTCAAGCTCAGATGTTGAGAGCAGAGTGTAATCTGTTGAGGATGGAAAGGGAGATTGCTTTGAATAAAATGGCGAGGAGGAAAGCTCATATGGAGAGGACTCTGCAATCAGCTGTTCAGACTCTACTTTCCGTTAGTCTTTGCTTCTTTTTCTTCTTCTGTAACTCTGTTTTTTTCCCTTCTATCTCAATCATTGAGTTTTTCTGTGTTTTGAACACAGGGTAGGGAAAGGATTTATAATGGGGAGAATGGTAAGATGGAAGTGGATGAAGAGATTGGGGAAATGGTTGTGAAGTTCGAGAAATTGCAGAGGATATTATCAAGACACAGAAGAAAAGAATGTGTGATGGAGGAAGGAAGAAGACGATTGTAACGACAGTGGTTCGAAGGGTTAAAAACTGAGGAAGCGGTAATTTTTTTCAATCCACATCGTTTTGGGACTTTGTAATAAAATGACTCATCAGCACGTGTTGGCAGACGTGGCAATTAAAATAGCGATTCAGTCACTTCCGTCCAAAAAATTACAAAGAAGGACTTACGGCGTTAAGTACGAGATAGATTTGAGGGTTTTTAAAGATGGAGTATATCGAAAAGAATTCGAGAAAGTTGGAGCTTTTTAAAAATAATAACCCTAATATTTATTCAAATGTAAAATGTGAATTTTTATTTTGATATACTTAAAAAAATATTTTGTCAAAATATGTTATAACGGGGCCATATCTTGATTATATCACAGGGCCTCCGAAGTTCATGGGACAGCCCTACTGTAGATGATGTTTGTTATGTTTTCTTTATAATACATACCTTTTTGCGATGAATGAATCAGATTCTTTTGGTTTATTCTTCGTAGAGGTGTTAACTTTATTAGTACCTAACGTTTGGAAGAAATCTCATTTTGGTACACATCGTTTCAAAACTTTCACTTCAGTCATTATCGTTTCAGAAAATCTCAAAATGGTATTTCCGTCCAATTTTTCTGTTAAGTGATGACGTGGAAGCTGAGTCACACATCCCAGTCAGCAAAAATAATAATAAAATAATAATTTTATTATTTTAAATTAATAATTACCTTTTTATTAAAAAAATTAATGTTTTAATTAAAAAATATAAAAATATATTTTTTGCCAAATTTTTTTCCTCTTCTCTCTCCTCCCACCTAAAAATACATATATATCTGAACGTTTCAGGGTTTCAGTACTAAACGTTTCGCCACTTTTTCATTTGGGTACTTTTTGTTTACAGATTTGAATTTTTTAGTACTTTTTTTGTAGATTTAAGTTTTTTTGTATTTTTTCATCTTCGACCCTTCTTCTTCTCCCCTTTGCTTCCTCCTCCCTCCGCCTCTCCTGTCTTCCGTCTCCCATATGCTTCCTCCTACTTTCTTCATTTGCCTCTCCTCTGAATGTTCCTTATACCTCCTCCCTCTGCCACTTCTCTCTTCCTACTTTCCTTTGTCTTCCTTTCTATGTCCTCCCTCCTCTCTTCCTCCTCCCTAGAAACTTAGATCTGAGCTTTTTAGGAGGATGGGGGAAGGGAGAAGAGAGGAGGAAGGAGAGGTGGAAACAAAGGGAAGGATGGAGAGGGGAGAGGCAAAAGGAGGAGGTAAGAGAAAGCAGAGCGGTGAAGGGAGGAAGTAGGAGGAAGCATATGAGAGAAGAGAGATAGGAGAGACGGAGGAAGAAGGAAGCATAGGAGAAAAAGAAGGAGGGTAAGAGGGTTGGAGGTGGAAAAAGTACTAAAAAAAACTCAGATCTACAAACAAGAAGTACCAAAATGAAAAAGTGGTGAAATGTGTAGTACTAAAATCGTGAAACGTTTTGATATATATGTATTTTCGAGGTGAGAGGAGAGAGAAGAGGGGGAGAGGAAAAAAATTGGAAAAAATATTTTTTATTTTTCATTAAAAAGGTAATTATATTAATAAAATTTAAATTTTAATACTAAATTAATTAAATTATTATTTTATTAATATTTTAGCTGACTACGATGTGTGACTTAGCTGCCACGTCAGCACTTAACAGAAAATTTGGACGGAATTGGATGAAAATACTGTTTTGAAATTTTATGAAACGATAATGACTGAAATGAAATTTTTGAAACGCTGTGTACCAAAATGAAATCTGCCCAAAACATAAAGTACCAAAAAAGTTAACACCTCATTCTTCGTAACTAAAGAAAGCCACATAGCATTAGCATAGCAAAAGATGAAGATTGAGAATATTAATTCTGTTATGGGTCTAAGAGGCCTTTCTCTCAGATCCATATGAGAAATTAATGGCTAATAGTGTTACGCTATGTGGCATTGACCCACCAAGAAAAAAATAACGAAAATGTTTAATGAGTTGGAAAATGAAGAAGGGCTGCTCGCGCTTGTTCCCCACGTGTTGGGCCAATTCAGCTATTGATCTGAGAGAGGAATCTCTCAGATTCATCTGAGAGAACGTGGGCCATTGGATCAGTCCTTTCTATCATCTTATAGTTGAAAATGAAAAAAAAGTTAATAAGGGTAATATGGATAATTGACAAAAGTAATGGGCGGGAAAAATTAAAAAAAGAAAGGTCTTTCTTTTCAGCTTATTGGCTGACACATTTTTTGTTTCTTTTGCTAAAAGTGATTCATTCTCAATTATATTTTGTTATTTTTATTACTTCCCTACTTTTTAACTAATCTCTATAACTTCTTTTTGAATGATCAAAATAATTATTTTCCTTCATAAATATTATTTGTTTTATTTTTTTGAGTATAATGACATCAATTTTGATATGTTTTATTCAATTTCGGAAGAAAAAACGTATGGTTTCAGTGTATAATTGATATGTTTGTTATGACATTGTTATGTTCCTGATGGGCCCGAGTTGAATCCGCCCTCGAACATGGTCAGGGCGGTCCGTCACTCGAGGGCGGTCCTCCGTCCGCCTCAGCCAAAGGATCACCTGTCACATCAACAGGAAACCACCGCCCATTACTGTTGACAGTGACTCGCTGCGGCCCACTCAGAGCAGGACACGTGGACCCTGCCAGACCAATGGGACCTATAAATAACAAGATCCCCCATTCAGAAGAGATGGACAGACTTGGGACCATACGCCTGATACTACAAGCTTTCACGCTGTACGCTAAAGGCTATCGGTTCCGCCCACACCAAAGGGCTCTCGCCCGGTACTTCTCTGTAACCTATTCTCCCTACATTACCCACGTACTTGTCACCTTACATATACTAACCCCTTGCACATCCGCCCTGCAAGGTACCATCCGCCCGAGACACTCCGAGGACGGATTCATTGCCTAAACCTCCAAAGAACCACAATATTGATCCACCGGTCCAACTGGGCGGATCAATTGGCGCGCCAGATAGGGGGCAGCTAAACGTTTTGTTCCCAAAAGACAAACAGCATGCAGAATTTGGAGGAAAATCCCACGAGTGGTATCCCCACGGATACGCTCGTCACCCGGCCAAACAAATCGTATCGGCGGGTGTCCCCGAGACCCTCGTCCTTCCATAGACCCACCCTTGGGAACGGCTACACAAACACCCCATCCAATCCGCCCTCTAGGCCTTGGATTGCTCCGAGGAGAGTCCCACATCCCCCCTCCGTTGGAAGATAGAGTGGCGGCTGATCCCGCCGCGGGGGACCTAGCGGCACAGGTAGCCGATCTACAAAGACAAAACGCTGAAATGGCAGTGATGATGAAGTTCCTGGTGGCCAAGGCAACCCCGGAAATCACACCGAGGGCTCATCCGGCGGACTGGCAACCGGCATGGCGGACTCGGACGAAATGTACCGACTGTTCCTCCCTCGCCACCAGTCAGGCCCAAAGCAACTCGCCATGCGGCAGCCTCTGGACAAGAGTCTCCTCAGCTTTCCTCCCCCACAAGGATTCGTGCCACCAGCAATCAAGGCGTACGACGGAACTGGGGATCCCGACCAACATCTGTTAACATTCACCATTGCCATGCAGATGTTCACGGCCCCGGACGCTACCTACTGCCGTACGTTCCCTGGAACGTTAACTGGAGCTGCACTAACCTGGTATGGAGGTTTGGCAGAAGGAATCATAAAGAATTGGGAAGATTTCTGCCAACTCTTTCTCCACAAGTTCTCAAACCAAAAGGAGGCGGGACGCAATTTGTCCACCTTCTGGAACTTGAGACAGAACCGGTCCGAGACTCTTAGGCAGTACTACGAGAAGTGGGCCAAGGCGGTCGCGGCGGTGCCCAACCTCGCACTAGACATTGTGCTCCACCACATCCAAACCACCACACTCAGCACCGAACTGGTGAAGGACTTGGTCCGGAGAAAGCCAAAAACCCACACCGAATTGGAGACATGTATCCTCCAGTGTGCTGAAGTGGAAGAGAATGTCGCCATGATACAGGACGGGTACAGGCGCTCAAGCGATCAGAACAGGGATAAAGGATACCAAGGGCGGAAAGAGAAACGCCCTGACGACAGAAGAGACAACCGCCCTCACGGAGAGGGAAGATCGGAACAAGGGTACACCCCCCTGTCGGAATCAAGGCGAAGGCTCATGTACGTCCTCCAAGAAAAGAAAGGGGGATTGCGGTGGCCGGCCCCGTTACCCAAGGCGGCACTGAAAAGGGGGAACCCAAATGAGTATTGCGAGTTTCATGGGCAGAAGGGGCACGACACGGAGGACTGCCGGGAACTCCGCAGTGAGATTGAGCGAGCCATAAAGAATGGTGACCTCAAGGAATTCATCATAAGTAACCGAAGGAGAAAAGAGCGGGAACGCTCAGAATCGCCAAGGCAAGGAGAAAAGGAAAGGTTAGAGACACCCCCTCCGAAGGCGGGTAGACACACGCCCCCCAGAAAGGCGAGTGTCTTCGACAGGATAACGGATGAGGAAAGTCCGGATACCCAAAAGGAGGGCGGAAAGCCCAGGTACAAGAGAACATGCAGCATGATTTTGGGAGGAGAGGAGGATACGCCCCAGAGCAGAAGGGTCGCTGGTGAATGTTCCATGGTCAGACAGTCGGATAAAGAGCCGCCATTGACGTTCACATCGGCAGATTTGCGCGGGGGAAGTCCCAGCACCCAAGCGATGGTGATCCGTGTCATCATTGAAGACACTCTGGTAGAGCGGGTGCTAGTGGACGAGGGTAGTTCGGCGGATATACTCTCGGCCGACGCTTTCAGCAGAATGGGATTAGACCCCGCCCTACTCAAGCGTTCTAAGATCATGCTGACTGGCTTCGCGGGAAATGACGTACCTGTACTGGGCGTGATCACCTTACCCATCACGTTGGGGGACGACGATCACCAGGAAACAAAGCACATAAAATGGTACGTCACCAATTGCAATTCGGCGTATAACATGATAATGGGGCGGCCCAGTTTGGCCGCCTTCGAGGCGGTTTCCTCCACAGTCCATCAAGTCATGAAGTTCCCTACTGCAAGAGGAATCGGAGTAGCATGGGGAAACACTCCATTAGCACGAAAATGCTATAGGGTGGCTCTCAAGAAGGAAGAGGCGTGTTTCTCAGTTGATACTAGAGACGACGCGTATGTCCGCCCAGAATCCGCAGAGGCGGATACAGAAGTCCCACTGTATCCTGGTAATCCTGAGAGAGTGATACGGCTGTCCGCTCATATGCCGGTCCCAGACCGAGACCGCACAGTGGCACTGCTGAGAGAGTATGCTGATTTGTTCGCATGGAAACCCCAGGATATGCCTGGGCTGGACCCCGCGATCATGCAGCACCACCTAGCTGTGAGGGCAGACGCCCGCCCCGTGTCGCAAAAGAAGCGGACAGTAAATTGGACAAGAAAACAAGCGGTCCAAGAAGAAATAACAAAACTGTTGGAGGCAGGTTTCATCAGGGAAGTCCAATACCCGACGTGGCTGTCGAATGTAGTAATGGTGGGCAAGGCGGATGGAAGCTGGCGGATGTGCATAGATTTTACCAACCTCAACGACGCCTGTCCCAAGGACCCATATCCGCTGCCTAATATCGATCAACTGGTGGACGCCACAGCAAACCATGAGACGTTGTCTTTCTTGGACATGTTCTCGGGATACCACCAGATCCCTCTGGCAAAGGCGGACCAAGAAAAAACGTCATTCTCGACGCCCTTCGGCAATTACTGCTACAATGTGATGCCGTTTGGCCTAAAAAATGCCGGAGCGACGTACCAGAGGATGATTGACAGAGTTTTTCAAGATCAGTTGGGTCATCACATGGAAGCATACATTGATGACCTGCTGGTTAAGACCAAGGCGGGTGAGGACCACCTGGGAGACCTCAGGAAAACCTTCGACACCTTGAAGGCGTTCCAACTTCGCTTGAATCCGAAGAAGTGCGTCTTTGGCGCATCCTCAGGGAAGTTTTTGGGATTCATAATCACCAGGCGGGGAATCGAGGCGAACCCCAAGAAGATAGAAGCTATTATACAGACACCACCCCCTAAGACAGTGAGAGATGTCAAAACGTTGACGGGGCGGTTAGCGGCTATGAACAGATTCATCCCAAAGTCCGCCGAAAGGCAGGCGCCATTCTTCGCCACTCTGAAGGCGGCAGCCAAGTTCTCATGGACGGAAGAGTGCTCTACGGCTTTTGAGGAACTCAAGGCATTCCTCACCACTCCGCCGACGCTAGCAGCCCCGGTTCCCGGAGATGAGCTATACCTGTACGTCGCCATCGCGGCTACAACTGTAAGCTCAGTTCTCGTGAAGCGGATGGACAAGGAAGAACGCCCGGTCTTCTACACGAGCAAGTCGTTAGTAGATGCCGAAACCAGGTATTCTCCGTTGGAGAAGTCAGCCTACGCGGTGATTATCGCCTCCAGGAAGCTGCGCCCATACTTCCATGCTCACACAATTCACGTTGTGACGAACTTACCACTCAAGGCAGCTCTCAGGTCCATGGGAGTGGCAGGGCGCATGTCCAAATGGGCGGTAGAGCTCAGTGAATATGACGTACACTTCCAACCACGGACAGCCATCAAGGCACAGGCTCTGGCTGATTTTGTGGTCGAAGGATGTGTCCGGGCGGAATGACGCCCGGATGATTACTGGGAGCTCTACGTGGATGGAGCATCGAGCAAGAACGGAGCAGGGGCGGGTATAGTGTTAAAAAGCCCCCAGGGAGTCCTACACGAAACCGCCCTCCGTTTCAACAGGCCACGAACCAACAATGCGGCGGAGTACGGGGCGCTCATTGCAGGGCTCAGAATGGCCAAAGCCATGGGAGTATCTCATCTCAAGGTTTTCTCTGACTCCGCCATTGTGGTCAACCAGCTCAGTGGGGTGTACGAGGTCCGGGAGGAAACTCTGGCCCCGTACAACGATCAAGCCAAGATCGCCCTCAAGGGTTTCGAAACAACGGAGATACATCAGGTGGCGAGGGAAGACAACGCCCACGCTGACGCTCTCTCTAAGCTCGCTACCGCTCTCAGCTTCGAAGAGGACAGGACGATCACCGTGGAGAAAGAAAGAGAAGAGGGTGAGTGTATGGCCGTCGATGCCCAGACAAGCGTAACACCGCCCACAGCGCCACTCACGGATTGGCGTGCGCCAGTACGGACTTTTATTGAAACGGACGCCCTCCCGGCGGACCGAGCGCTGGCTACCAAGGTTCGTAGACGAGCGGCAAGATGTGTTTTGCTGGACGGCGAAATGTACCGTAAGTCCTCGGCAGGGCCATACTTGCGATGCTTAAGTGATGAGGAGGCTTCTTTCACTTTGAGAGAAATCCACCAAGGCGTTTGCGGGATGCATATAGGCGCCAAAAGCCTGGAAAAGAATATATTATTGCAGGGGTACTATTGGCCAAAAATCCGCCGAGACTCGGAAGAGCTGGTCAAGCGGTGCCACAAGTGTCAGCTATTCGCTAACACGCACCACCTGCCCTCCACCGCTCTCCAGCCAATAGTTTCGCCATGGCCGTTCGCCTTCTGAGGGATGGATTTGCTAGGACCATTCCCAGAAGCGGTAGGCAAGAGAAAGTACATCATCTAGGCGGTGGATTACTTCACCAAATGGGTGGAGGCCGAAGCTCTCGCCTCCATCACGGCATATCAGGTGCAGAAGTTCGTGTTGAAAAACATCATCACTCGCTTCAGCCTTCCTCTAGGATTTGTCTGCGATCATGGCACTCAGTTTGATTGCACGGCGTTCCTTGACTTTTGTGAAGAGTTCAAAATCATGGTTCGCTTGGCGTCGGTGGCATATCCCCAGGCGAATGGGCAGGCGGAAGCCATCAATAAGCTCATCTTGCAAGGATTGAAGAGGAGAGTGGATGCGGCTAAGGGAAAATGGGTCGATGAGTTGCCCAACATCCTATGGGCGCACAGGACTTCGTACAAAACAGCCACAGATGAAACCCCTTACACCCTGGTATATGGAACCGAAGCAGTCCTGCCCGTGGAGGTTAATCTGCCTAGCCTTCGGATTCAGCACTTCAACCACGCCAACAATGATGCAGGCTTACATCATAATCTGGACATGTTAGAAGAACGAAGGGAGGATGCAGCTATCCGCCTGGTAGCTGAAAAGGAACAATTGTCTAGGCGATACAACGCTCATCTTCGCCCTCATCACCTGGAACAAGGTGACTGGGTGGTTCGAAAGGTTTTTCGGCCGGTCCCCCAACAGGGCAAACTAAACGCCAATTGGGAAGGGCCATACAAGGTCCGTGAAGTGATCGGTCCAAGCACCTTTAAACTCGAACACCCTACCGGCGAACCCATACACAAGACATGGAACGCCATGCACTTGCGGAAGTACAGTGCAAATGAAGACAAGACCTAGCTCACTCTGCAACTTTCCATCCTTGCTTTACTTTTGGGTTTGGTTTATTTTGAAGGCAACCTACTAAGGGCGTATAGGTAAGGAAAGGAAGTTTCATTCAAGGATATATATACGATATTATGTATCAACAAATAAGTACTACTAAAAGCATGGCCGGGTTCGAACTCCCCCAGGAGGAATTTAACCCCTGTGCCAAGTCCGGGTTCCCGGGGCGGAATCTATTTCATCAACGTTCGGGTCCCCAAGGCGGAACCCAACACTTCGTTGAGTTCAGTTTTTTCCCAGGGCGGAATCTAGCTCATCAGCGTTCGGGTTCCCCAAGGTGGAACCCAACTCTTCGTTGAATTCAGTTTTCCCCAGGGCGGAATCTAATTCATCATCATTCGAGTTCCCCAAGGCGGAACCCAGCATTTCCTCCAAATCCGTTTTCCCCAGGGCGGAATATATTTCATCAGCGTTCGGGTCCCCAAGGCGGAACCCAACACTTCGTTGAATTCAGTTTTCCCCAGGGCGGAATCTAATTCATCATCATTCGAGTTCCCCAAGGCGGAACCCAGCATCTCCTCCAAATCCGGGTTCCCCAGGGCGGAATCTATTTCATCAGCGTTCGGGTTCCCCAAGGCGGAACCCAACACTTCGTTGAGTTCAGTTTTCCCCAGGGCGGAATCTAATTCATCATCATTCGGGTTCCCCACGGCGGAACCCAGCATTTCCTAAGGAGAAATTCCACCTCAGCAATCATGCAAATTTCACACAAACAAAAAAGAAAAGAGAAGAAGAAGGGGATGACAACTGGATAACAATGGCATTTCATTTCTGACATGACGGATTGACACGTTTGATACAAAGGACAAGTCAAAAGGAAGAGCAAATTTACAAGACAGAACTACGAACGCCCGCCCGACGACCCTGTCTTGTCCGCCCGCAACCTATCAGCACGAGCTTTCTTCCTCAGCTCCTTGTGGCGAAGGCTCACCTCAGAGAAGGCCTCGGACAACAGCTCCTTGCGGCGGTCCGAAGGAATCACCTGGGAGTCAGCCGATTCCTCTTTGTACTCCTGCGCCATCAGCCGCCGAGACGCCGCAAAGAGCATCTGCTCTTGATTCCAGGAACAGTCCACATTCCCCCGTCGGAGTTCGTGGCGAACAGCAGCAAGGGTGTTGTCCAAAGCATCTTGCACCCGATCGCCAAGCTCCTCCGCAATTTTCTCGGCGACGGCCTTCTCCACATCCGCCTTCAGCGCCTGAAGGGTCTCCTCGGTTTCTTTCAAGGCATGGTCGCGGCTTTCCACATCCTTGGTTTTGGCCTCCAGGTCCTCGGCCATGACCGCCTTGACGGTTTCCAAGCGGACCACTTCCTCTTTCAAGGCGTCCCTGTCAGCTACCGCCTCCGTCAAGGCGTTCTCCACCTTGAATCGTTTCTCCTGCTCCGCCTGTAAGTCCAACATGTGTTCAGTAGCTTGGTTAGCGTGCGCAACACGGAGCAAGTCCAATTGATAAGAGGTAGTTACTAGAAGCTGGGCCGCCTCCTCTTCCATTTCCTTTTTGGCCCTGGAGTATTTGGCCTTCCATTGTTGAGAGGCGGCCCGGGCCTCCCTCAACTCAGCCTCCATCTCCTCCACACCTTGCGGCCGCTCTGCCCTGTGCGCCTGATCGGCCGACAGCAGGGCCCCGGCGGTACCTAAGAGCTGCAACAGAATAAAATCCAGGCGGGTCAGACTGTGAAACGAAACAAGTACACAGAACCAGGAAATTTGAGCTTACCCTGGCCCCAATCGCCATTTGCTCCATCGCCAAGCGGCGAACCCCGTCCTCAGTACGGGGGTGGTCGATATCCCAGTCGGCCGCCAGTTGAAGGGCGGCCTGGGTGAGAACCTCACTGCCGCTAAGTGTCGGCTGCATGATAGGGAGGCGGGCAGCGCTGAACTCCCTGACGGGGTCTCCGACCTGGCCCTGCCGCCGGTTTTCACCTTGCCAGAGTCCTTCCTCATAATCGACTTTCGGCGTTTTGAGCGCTCCAGGTTCTGTGCGGGAGGACTCTGCTTAGAGCGTTTTCTCTCAAGGCGTTCCTTTTCCGCCCTCTCTTGTTCAGGGCGCGTCTGGTCCGCGTCCTTCTGCTGCTGATGTTGCTCAGCTCCCGAACCTTCAGGTTGAGGCTGTGTGTGGCCAACCGCCCTCCGGGACTTAGCGTTCAGCAACGCAGCGAAGATGGAACTCTCTGCAAGAACAGCAAGACAAGGAAACAGTTTAGGCACCATCATCACAATCAACATGTAAAATAGCGGCGCACTACAATGGACGCATCGCCCTCAGTTGTCGTCTGCTCACCACCGCCATCTAGCCAGTGCTTCAGAGCGTTTAGGCCCCGCTTCTTCAGATTGTAGTTCCAGGTATTCGCCCAGTCTACAATGCTGGCGTCATTCCCTGAAGACGGTGAAGTCGATTGAACTCTTCAATTGCGCCATACGACCAAGTAGGTCGAAGGCGCTCCGCCCAGGAGGCATCCTCCGGCGATTCAGCTCTCATAAAAAAGAAGCTGTGAAACCATACCGA
Source organism: Linum lewisii (assembly GCA_034768395.1). NCBI lineage: Eukaryota > Viridiplantae > Streptophyta > Magnoliopsida > Malpighiales > Linaceae > Linum > Linum lewisii. The sequence continues at coordinate 17,291,525 of CM068296.1, read as the reverse complement.
GGACGCCTTGATGACGCCGTAGACTCCGCTCCCAGAGTACGCTCTCCTCTTTGAGAACGTAATGCCATTCTGCCCAATTTTGGCGGAGTATAGCTGGCGGAATACTCTGGCGCTGGGAGCAACATGCCTTTTGATGCATGACACCTTGAAGGCGGTCATGACCGCCCAGGCATGGGGTTGGAGCGCTCCCAAGGACGCTCCCAGAAGATCAAGAACATCCACCTCCCAGGAATCCAGGGGGAAGCGGAGGCCGTACCGAAGCGCCTCAACCCACACTCCCACCCATCCAGGTGGACAATTCCCGATTGAGCAGACTCGAGCGGGGGCGGCGTATGAGAAACGCTGAGGCATGTCGCACTCGTTCAACATTCTCGCCAGGGCGTTCGTCTTGACGTAGGGGAAGTACCCCGACCCATACACCTCTCGGCAGTCCGCGGGCGCGCCATCCCACATCTGCTCCCAGGATAGGACCTTGTATCCGTACATTCCCACGGCTTCGGTCTGCAGCTCAAAACCCCAAGCCTCCTTGGTGAACCCGACCTGCCACGAGGTGAACCGCCGACAGACATTGGAGTTGGGTGCTTGGAACCTGGCCTCTGCCTGCCGGCGGAGCTGCTCCGCCGACGGAGTCGGCAGCGTTTCGTCGTCCTCCGAAAACACGTACTCGGCGGTGAAGTCCGCGTACGGATTAAAGATGAGGTCGGAGTCCTCCGGATAGGGCATCTGCCCTTTCTGTTTGGGATCGGCGGCGTCTGATCCCTCGTCATCGACTTCTTCCTTGGACGGTTCAGGAGTCAGAGGAGGACTCGGTTGCACGGATGGGGCTGACGGCGTAGATGTTTCGGCGGAAGAATCCGCCCCTGATCCTCTCCTCCCTTCATCATAGCCTCCTACAACAGAAGTATAAGGGGCGCAAATCAGAAGAGGAGGAGGAATGAACACCAAAGGGCAGGCAGATACAGGAGCAGTTTCCGTCCTCGCCTCTCGAGAAGGGCGCGCGGCAGACCGCCGTCGTCCCCGCGTGCCCCTCAGCAGACTCTCTAAATGGTCATAATCTAAGGACGACGACGACCCACTAGACGACATCTCACACGCCCAAGGAGGAAATAGAAAGGGCGAGGCACGCAATGCAGAAATGCGAAAGAACAAAAACAAACAATGGGCGGATATAAAAATTTAAATGCAAGAAGTTTCAAAGGAACATACTTGCTTCGGCGGAAGAGGACGACTCAACATCAGAAGGCATCTTCGGTGGATGTTTTGGAAGATGGCGAACAGAGTCAAAGTAATAAGGGAAGGGCGAACTCGGCTGACAAGACAGACACGCTCAAAGAAGTTGGCAAGAAGAAAGGGCGGATGCTCTCAAAAAACTAGTTTTCAGTCTAAAGTGCCAGATCGGAGGGGGGGAAACCCCATATTTATACTGGTGACGTGGGTAAGCGAAACGTCGCCAAATAGAAACGAGCCACGTGTCCCCCAGGCAGTGGGCGAATAGGCTAGTAGCCTGCACAAAGGAAAGAAAGCGTGCAAAAAGGGTGGGACACGTGCAAGTTCACCTCAAAAGAAGAGCTCCACCCGTTTCGGTCACCGGCAACAGCACCGGCAACAAGTTAGAACTCGCCCTCGAACATGGTCAGGGCGGTCCGTCCCCCCAGGGCGTTCGAAGCAGTTCCATAGTATCGCCTCGAGCCTCTTGCGGCCTCGAGGCCATACTGGGGGCAATTGATGGGCCCGAGTTGAATCCGCCCTCGAACATGGTCAGGGCGGTTCGTCACTCCAGGGCGTTCGAAGCAGTTCCATAGTATCGCCTCGAGCCTCTTACGGCCTCGAGGCCATACTGGGGGCAACTGATGGGCCCGAGTTGAATCCGCCCTCGAACATGGTCAGGGCGGTTCGTCACTCCAGGGCGTTCGAAGCAGTTCCATAGTATCGCCTCGAGCCTCTTGCGGCCTCGAGGCCATACTGGGGGCAATTGATGGGCCCGAGTTGAATCCGCCCTCGAACATGGTCAGGGCGGTCCGTCACTCGAGGGCGGTCCTCCGTCCGCCTCAGCCAAAGGATCACCTGTCACATCAACAGGAAACCACCGCCCATTACTGTTGACAGTGACTCGCTGCGGCCCACTCAGAGCAGGACACGTGGACCCTGCCAGACCAATGGACCTATAAATAACAAGATCCCCCATTCAGAAGAGAAGGACAGACTTGGGACCATACGCCTGATACTACAAGCTTTCACGCTGTACGCTAAAGGCTATCGGTTCCGCCCACACCAAAGGGCTCTCGCCCGGTACTTCTCTGTAACCTATTCTCCCTACATTACCCACGTACTTGTCACCTTACATATACTAACCCCATGCACATCCGCCCTGCAAGGTACCATCCGCCCGAGACACTCCGAGGACGGATTCATTGCCTAAACCTCCAAAGAACCACAGTATTGATCCACCGGTCCAACTGGGCGGATCAGTTCCTAATACATCATTGTCATGTTGTTGTTATATCATTGTTGTATCCCAACATATCATTGTAAATGCGAGCTTTATTAAGGCTATAGTTCAGTATGAAGAACATGAAAGAATATATCATGATTTTGTTATGTCAACATTTTGTTTCTTATGTTATTGTTAGGTCCTCTTTATGTCATTGTTATGGTTCTATTATGTCGTTATTAATTTTCTTTTATGGCACATTATATTAATATAAGATACATATGACACTAACATAACAATTTGAAGTCTATGATTTGTATGTATAACTTATACAATTGTGTAAATGAAGTTTATGGTTTTAATACAATGCATCAACATGTGAAACCTTAACATACATTTTTATGTCATGTTATTTTTATATCACTATTATGTCACAGGAAAATCTACCATTAGGACACTCCAAAGTGTCCTCATATGAGGACACCTCTTAGAGCCGTAGGATTTAATCTTACAGATCTGGAGGCCAATATTAATTGGACATAAGGGTAATTTCAATGTTTTATTTATTACAGATTTTTAATTATTGTTTATTAATTTTTGGATTTACAGTTACATTGCTGATTTTTTATTCCTTTTCTGCTCCTTTTAATTTATGATTAAATTAATTAGCCTTTTTTAATTACTTCTTCATCTCTTCACTATGCTCAGCGGTTTTTGTTGTGTATCTCTAGTAGTTTTTATTTGAGATTAGTTTCTAACACTTTTTGTGAAAATTGTTTCGAAACAGTTCCTCTTTTATAATTTTGGAACAATTTCTCTTTTATTGTTTCGGAACAGTGTTCCATTTCAAATGTAATGGAACATGTTGAAAATCGATTTTGTTCCTCATCACAAAATCGGAACACAGAAAATCATAAATTCTTGAATCAAATTGAAAATGGAACAATAATATAAGCTTTCTGTTCCGTAAGTAGCTATATGGAACAATAGACGGCGGATGGATCCTTCAAATATCTATTCCATAAGTAACTATATGGAACAATATCTGTTCCACAAGTAACTATATGGAATACCAAATAAGTTACATACCGATTTCATTTCAATTCAAACAAGAACTCCAAAGAAAACCCTAGAAATTAAAACCCATTTATCATCTTTCCCCTTAAAAGAAAAGAAAAAAGGAAAAGAAGAAAAGAAAAAGAAAAAAGGAAAACCGCCGCCTGTACATCTCTCCCATTGGAAGCCACTTTAAAAAAAGAAAAAAAAAGAAAAAGAAAAAAGGAAAACCGCCGCCGTACATCTTTCCTCTTAAAAGCCACCGTCGTACATCTTCTACCCTTCTTGGAAACCGGCTTGGAAGTCGCCGTACATCTATACCATGCTTGGAAGCCGCCGCCACCATACATCGTTCTTGGAAACCGCCGCCGCCGTACATCTCCGCCTCGTTCTTGTGGCCGCCGCCGTCTACAAGCCCACTATCCCCGATGTCGAAGACGGCAGTCTACTCGCCTCCGATTCCATTCATCAGCGACGTGGCGGCGGATATGATGTAGTGGCGTGGCTCCGGATCTGATGCAGCGGCACGACGGCGGATCTGAAGCAGCGGCGTGGGAAAGATCTGATGTGGCGGTTTTCCGGTGTGCGGCGGCGAGGATGGTGGTTGCTAGGCTGGTGGTGGCGAGACGGCGGGCGGCAAGCACAGCTAAGGGAGCTTTGAAGGAGAGATGTAAAATAGAATTAGGGTTTGTGAAACCCTAATATGATTTAGTATATATAGGAGTTTCAAATTACTATTTTGTCCAGATTAATTTAGGCCATTAGATCTACCTTCTAATCCTACGGTTCTAAGGGGTGTCCTTATATGAGGACACTAAGGGGTGTCCTAATGGTAGTAGATCCCTTATGTCACTGTTATGTTACTAATACATCATTGGCATGTTGTTATCATATAACTGTTATGTCAATATTGTTGTATTTTCAATATATCATTGTAATTGCGTTATTACATCAATGGTATGTCATTGTTATGTTCTTAATATGAATGTCATCACTACAAGAAAACGAAACTCTAACAGCGGATTTTTATTTATTCTAACAGCGGATTGGCCGCTGTTACATAGATTTAACGGCGGAAGCGTATCCGCTGTTAGGTTGACTAACGTAAGCCTATCTAACAGCGGATAAGCGTCCGCCGTTAAACCTAACAGCGGATATCTCTATATCCGCTGTTAAATGTAACAGCGGATCAAAATTATAACAGCGGAAATTATCCGCTGTTAGAGTTCCGATCAGAATAAAAAAATTGCAGAAACCTGCTCGCCGGAGCAGGTTTCTGCTGGTCTTCCTCTTCTTCTTATTCTTTCTACTTCCTTCTTCTTTCTTCTCCTTCCTTCCTTCTTCTTTTTTCTTCTTCTTCTTCTCTCCTCCTCCTTCCTCCTCCTCCTTCTTCTTCTTCTTCCTTCTTCTTTCTTCTCCTTCCTTCTTCTTCTGCTTCTTCTTCTACCTTCCTCCTTCTTCCTCCTTCTTCTTCTTCTTTCTTCTTCTTCTTCTTCTTCTACCTTCAATCAAACAATCAATCAACACACAAAAATTAAATCTCATATTAAAACCCTAGTTCATCAACAAGTAAAGAAGAATCAACCAAACCTGAAATTAAATGGAGTCGGAGTGTTCGGCCACGTGTTCGTCTTCCGCAACTGCTGCTAGCCGGAGTTGGAGTTCATCAGAGGAGGAGGAGGGAGGTAAATCATTTTTGGGGAAGAAGGAAGAATTGTTGGGGAAGAAGGAAGAAGGAAGAAGGAAGAAGGAAGAAGGAAGAAGGAAGAAGGAAGAAAAGCAAGGAAACAAATCATTGGTTGGGGATGGGCACACGGATCGCCACATCAGCAAAAACCTAACAGCGGATCACCTAACAGCGGTCAAATCCGCTGCTAGGTTTCCCCCCAAAAATTTTGATTTCCCGCTAAGGCGGGATATTTTGGCGCCCCGTGAATTAAATGGATAACAGCGGATATTTAACAGCGGATGGTTGGTCGCTGTTAGCTAACAGTGGATATTTAAAAATCCGCTGTTAGAGTATTATTCTAACAGCGGATTTATGACCGCCGTTAGGATGTCGATGTTAAAATGCCATTTTCTTGTAGTGCATGTTCTTGTTATATCATTGTTATGTCCTTGTTATATTAATCTAAACAATCATATAATAGCTTGGAGGCAAATATAGAGATATATACAAACACATATGCATTATATACACAATGATATATTCAATTCATAATCAATCTTGAACAAAAGTACATGACAATAATTAAAACATCTTCAAATGCAGGTGCATCTTTGATGATTTCTTAGTAAACTTTGTCGTCTTTGTATGAATCTTCTTGATTTGTCTTTACAATTTTTTTTTTCCGCTTCTTCTTCTTTTGCACCTATCAAGACATATATATAACATACGTATATTAGTCATATAACATACATATAATAGTTCGACAACACATTATAGATAAAATCGTCATAACACATAAACAATATTTTCGTCTAATATACATAACACATACAAGAACAAATATCATATAACTTAATGACAGTACATATACCATATACGAGAGGCAGAAAACATACATGTAGCAAGCATTTATTATACATAGAACATGCACAACAGAAATATAACATGCATATGAAATGAAGATAAACATACAAAACAATAACATACAACATATAGATCTAAAGTTTAGAACCAGAAAAACCTAATAGATCTAAATTTTTATTTTTTTCAAACTTGATATATCTTTTTTTTAAGAGGGACGAATGTTTGGGTCAATCATGTACGAGAGGCAGAAAACATACATATACCAAACATGTATTATACATATAACGTGCATAACACAAACGTAACATGTGTATAAAATGAAGATAAAACACACAAAACAATGACATACACCATATAGATATGGAGTTTAGACCCATAAAACCTAGATCTAGATCTAGATTTTTTCGAACTCACTAGATCTAGATTTTTTTGAAGAACAAAGAAGGTTTGAGTCAAAGATGAAGTTTGTGTTGGGATTTTTTTCTAGTACATCAAAGGATAGAACCATGAAGAAGGCAGAAAACAGACATATAACATAAATATACTAGGGTTTAGCGTACATAACACATGTATAACAGAAACATGAACTAGCAATATATGAGATACATAAACTACATAAATACCTTTTTGGTCGAAAAGGAGGGCTACTCTTTGCTCGCTCTCCTGAATAGCTTCGTGTTTCTTCCGAGTAGGTTCATGTTTCTTCTGAGTAACTTCGTGTTTCGTCTTGGATATCTTCATGTTTCTTCCGAAGTCGTCGAAGGATAGAGATTGAAGTGAAGGTGTGGAAGCTTGAGATTTGTTCTCAATCCATGGAAGAATGAAAGAGATGAGAAGAGATGTGAGGTTCTTGAAAGAATTGAGAGAGAATATAGATCTTAGATCTAGGGGTTGTTTGTATTAGAGATTTGGGGTGGTTTGGGGCTCAAATCCCTTCTCTAGAGATTTCAATAAAATCACTTGTTTGGGCTACAAAATTGTAAGGAGATTGTGAGAGATTTTAAATCTCTTTGGTGGGCCCATAGAGATTTGTGAGTGATTTTAAAATCACCACAAAAAAGTAGAGATTTGGGGAGTTAGAGATAGATTTTAGGCAAATTTACTAGTTGCCCTCAACTAATTCTCCTATTCACAATTTTAATGAATGATATTTTTGTCATTTGTAATGTGAATTTAATTTTTATTTTTTAATTTTATGAATTTCTTCCCTCAATAATCTCTCAAATCACTTAACCAAACGACACATGATCCACGTCCAACCCATTTGGGGTTGGACCGGATCCAACCAAAAACCAGAGGGGTAAAACCGTCGTTTCACAAAATATTAATTAAACCCTAATCCCCGTTCTCCCCTATCCTCTTCGACCCGTCTTCCGATCTTGCCGCCGCCAGCTCCTCCCCTGTCCTCTTCGGCCCGTCGACGGCGACGATGTTCCGGATCCGAACAGCCTCTGCTCTATAGTGTGTCGCTCCACGTTCTCCGATTCTAGCCTGTCTCAATGATCCAATCCAACTCTCACTGTCGTCGGAGAAGCAGACAACATCGTTGCAGCGGAGGAAAGATGGAATTGGAGAAGGGATTTTTGTGAGTGAGGGAAAACGAGAGGACTGAATTCTAGAGCAAACGAACATAAGACGGCGGCAGCAACGGAGAGGGCTGGTTTCGGAGACGGCAGCGGCGGCTTTCAAATGTTGAAGACAATGAAAAGAATTGTTAATAATTATAAAAATTACAATCTAGTCACTATATTTTTATTTATAGATAGTTTGATTGTTTAATATTAAAATTTGCAATTTTAGTCACTATTTTTTATGTTATTGACATTGATAACTAGTTAACTCGATTCGTTAACTAGTTAACTCGATTAGTTAACCAATTAACTAGTTAAATTTAGTTAACGAGTTAACTAGTTAACCAATTAACTAGTTAAATTTAGTTAACGACTTAACTAGTTAAATTTAGTTAATGAGTTAACCAATTAACTAGTTAAATTTAGTTAACTAGTTAAATTTAGTTAACGAGTTAACTAGTTAAATATCTTGTTAACTAGTTAAATATCTTGTTAACTAGTTAAGAACAACATACTAGTTAGATAACCTATTAACGAAAAATCTTGTTAAAAATTGATCATGAAAATTCGTTAACTAGTTACAAGTGAATAACTTGTGAACTAGTGCATATAACTAGTTATCAGTAAAAGAATCCGTTAACTAGTTAACAATGGTATTAAATATTAAAAAAAGTGTTAACTAGTTAACATATTCTTCGCCAAAAAAGTCGTCGGAGACCGGCGGTCGGTCGTCGAAAAAATCGCCGGAACAGGTGTTAAATATTAAAAAAAAGTTAAAGAAAAGAGTTAACTAGTTAATATGTACTTCGTCGGAAAAGTTACCGGAGATGGTCGATCGCCGGAAAATTCGTCAGAGACCGGCAACCGTTCGCCGGAAAAGTCGCCGGAACAGGTGTTAAAAATAAAAAAATGTTAACTAGTTAACATGTACTTCATCGGAAAAGTCGCCGGTCGCCGGAGACTAGTACTGGTCACCGGAGAGAAAAATGATTTTTTTAAAATGAAATAAAAAATTAAATTATGTGTGAAATGTCCTAAATAACTCCTAACAATATAGACCATTGGATTGGTCAAAATGTAAAAATAATGGTCAAAGAATGATCCAATGGCTAGGAAAGGGTTGGAACAAAATCCAACCCTTGGAAATAGTTGGCTGCTGATTAGCTGCCTAACCAAACAATCTATTTTTCAAATAGCAATGTGACCTCAATTCTCATGCTATTTCAAGTCTCTAGACATTTGAAATCTCCTCCTCCCAAATCACCCATCCAAACGACCCGTAAGATAAATATTGAAATTTGAAATTTGAAAAAGTAAATAAAAATAATTTTAATTCAAAACTTTCCCCCAAATGCCCCCGAACTATCCAGCCGTTAGATCAGGTGGGCAGCCGAAAATAAATCGTGGGCGTCGGATCTATCTCTCAGGCTCTTAGAGCCATAGCGAATTTGGTGCTGGGCAGCTGCCCGAAACCCAATTTCCCATAAAATAAAATAAAAAATCTGACACACTCTCTCTCTTTCAATTACCCCTAATAAAAAAAAAAAAAAAAACCAAAATCTCTCGCACTCTACCTACTCCGAATTCTGAATTTTGGGATTTCCAGTTGTTGTGTTCTTGGTTGAACTATATATATGTCAGATCACCATGTTTTTTACTTGTCTGTTTCCATGGGGAGATCTCAATCTAAACATATCTTACAATAGCAAGCTCATAATAGAAAAGAAAATTAACACATTGTTTAGAGTGGCAAAATTACCTCCTCGTAAGTAAGCTTCCCTTGCCGGAATTAAGAACCCTAGCGTACAACTCCTCATACCATACCAATGTGTTCTGGGCGGATGAACCCTATTATTCAATACTGCCTATGCTACAGACAAAAACAAAACCTAAGGTTACCCAGTAACAAGAACACAAAAACATAAGAATATAAACTCTCCGGATTTGCCTGGTAATTGGACTTGGGACTAAAATGTAAAAATAAGATGTTCAACCTGTTTTGAAAATATAAAGAAAATCCAGAGTATTAAAAAAGATATGAAAATAATAATATTAATGGACTAATAAGATTGCGCCATGTGTCAGCGTAATCGGTTACGCGCGTCACTGGAGTGTTCACCTTAGTTTTATTAGTATAACTCTTAATATAATGCTCAAATCACATTTTAACATTCACAAATGTTGTTTATTATAATTTTTTGACTCCAATGATATCAATCTTGATATAGTTTATTGAAGTTTTAGTGAAATGCTTTGAACTTATAAGTAAGTGTTATATCGATGTTATGACATGTCAAAATCTCATAACAGTAAAAGAACAGTCATATAACGATGGTATAACAGCGTGTAACGACACTGTTATGTCGATGTTATGACATGTCAAATCTCATAACGGTTAAAAACACTTTTTCGGTCACCGGAACACAATTGTCAAACCTATTTTTCTTGGGGAAAAAATTGATGATGTTTCGTACACGTTTTTGTACATATGTGTACGTTTATATATATGTACACACATTTCTATACACGTGTATATGTTTATGTACATACATTTTTGTATACGACTACACTTATCTAATACACATGTACACCTATTTGTTAACGTGTACACAAGGTCTTTACATATTTTTTTGTACACATGCACACACTCTTTGTGACAAAAAAATTACAAGTGACTGGAGCGTCTAACGACTTTTTTGTTAAACAACAATTTTTCTGGCAACTTTACCAATCACTAGATTTGTTTGGGTCATCAGACTTCCATTGATGAGTCTATTTTTCTGGAAAAAATATTCCAGTGATGTGTAGTACATGTTTTTGTACATGTGTATGAGTTTCTATACATGTGTACATGTTTTTTGTACATACAATTTTGTAGACATGCACACAAATACACCTATTTGTACTCGTATACAAAATATATTTTACGTAATTTTTGTACACGTTTGCATGCTCTATTTTGTAGACATTGTACACTTGTATACACATGCTTTACACTATGTGCACGCTCCTAATAATATAATCAAACAAGGAAAATATACTTTTGCTCCCATCTACTTGTCAATCCTAACAAACGCTACCCTGTACTATAATTTGGTCAGTTTGTCCCCCAAACTTGTGACACTTTGTCATTTTCCTCCTTCCGTCCCATCTTAATCTTAAAATATACTATGGTAGATCTTCAAGTTTTTTTTTGGCCTAATACTCTAAAATGACACCAAATATGCCTTTAATATAAGAATGTACATCATCTATCAGAATTACATTGGGCGTCACCAACTCTCCCAACTTTTCCCCAGCCTATCACGTCGTTAGGCTTCGTTGCCTAGTCAGCGCCATTTTACACAGTCAACATATTAACACCTTGCGTGGCAACTAATCTTTTGCCAACTCGGATTAATGAACTGATTACATGGATAAGCGGGGTATAGAAAATCTTGTCCAATCCCATATCTCGTATTCTCTCTCCTTGTCTCCTCCGCTCCTTGTCTCTCTTTCTCTCCAGATATCTCAACGTTCGACGGCGGCTGGGCTATAGGGTTTATAGTTTTTCATCTTCTCTTCTTCCTGTCGACGACCCAAGGCAGCGGCGGTCTTCTTTGCGATTCCGGCGAAAAGGGCTGCAGCGCCGATTAGAGGGCCGTGTATGACCCATGTTTTGGATGATTCAGGTCTATTGATTAGGGTATGCCGATTACTTTGGATGAACCGCGTGTTGGATGTTTTGGGGTCCTCAATTAATCCGACCAAAACGTACAAAGTGAACATTACATAATACAATCTTCCCTCGATACACCCTAATTCATTTCTCAGAACTCTCAACTCATCAAGATCAACATTACGTGGCATTTTCATTTTTTCCATAGCTATGAGCAGTTGTCGTGCGTTCCTGTCGATTTCTTCAGTTTTCTCCAGAATTGGTGTTGTTATTGCCTCCATCTCTGCTACAAGTCTTCACATCTGCTGTGTGTCAGCCGTAATTGGAGTCGTGGCCCCATCTCTACTACAAGACTCTACATCCGCACCTATCTTCGCCGAAAACGGCCGTTCATCTGCCCATAAGAAGTACCCGCAGTCGGCACTTCTCCACAACAGACATCGATAGAAAGGTCGGCCCCGATTTCACTGGGTGCCGGCGACCTTCAATAACGCCTCGGTGTTGTGGTGACATTTGAGTACCCCAAGGCGGTTCGATGTGAGCGACCTAGTAGAACTGTGCATGAATCTTGAATCCATAGAAGGCTGGCGATTGAAACGCGATTAAAGGGCCGATTTGGAGACGCGAACGAGAATGAGTGAAGAGGAGAGAGAAAATCAGAACCTGGGGGATGTCAATGGCGGCCGACGGCGGGCTTTTGGGTTGGGGGATGTGGGGGGGGGGGTGAAGCTGAGATGTGGGGGGTGAAGTTGAAATGGTGGCCGACGGCGGGCTTTAGGGTTGGGAGATGTGGGGGGTGAAGCCGAGATGGGGGTGGTTAAATAAAACATCCCCAAGCTATCCATGTGGCTTGCCTAGTCACACCAACAATCCACGTGGCTGACGCTGTCTCCATTCCGTCATGCCACGTCAGCAGCAGATTGGGTAAAACTAACGGCGTGATAGGCTGGGGAAAAGTTGGGAGAGTTGGTGACGCCCAATGTAATTCTGATAGATGATGTACATTCTTATATTAAAGGCATAGTTGGTGTCATTTTAGAGTATTAGGCCTTTTTTTTGCCACATAAGCTAAAGCTCTAACCACAATTTTCCACCTCATTAACATATTTTATATAAAAAATACATTCTTTATCAACCTAATAAATGCACTCACTTAAAAATAATTAAGTGGTCACCTAGATATGATTATTGTTTCATTGTAGTCACTTAAGTTTAAATTGGGTCAACTCGGTAACTTAAGTTCATATATTAGGTCAACTCAATCACTTTGACCAATTTCTTCATAATTTATGTTTTAAAAATGGCACGACAAGGTGCCATGTCATCATAAAATATTATTTATATTCTAATTTCAACCAAATCAAGTTATAAATGTTGGTGGACGAACGCCAAAAAGAAGATAAAAAAATTTTCAAAAAAAAATTAATTTATTATGTTAATAGCCTTATACTTTATAACAAAGATAAGTTTTATTGTGTTAATATGATTAAGGTTTCGATATAGTTGTATACTTTATATTTCATAATGGGTCAAATACATTAGTGGTCACCTAAGCTTGCTTCATTGCAATCACTTCAGTTTAAACTGGGTCAGCTCAGTAACTTAAGTTTGAAGATCGGGTCAACTTAGTCACTTTAATTGATTTTTTGATAATTTCTGTTAAAAATGGCATGTTAATGTGTCATGTTATCAAAAATATTATTTAGCATTCTAATTTCAACCGGACCACTTATTCGAGTTCTTATTAAAAATTAACTGGACTATGTTAACCCAAAATCAATTTACCTCTAATCTTTCATAAATATATGACAGTTTTATTATAAAAATTTTCCATTCTATATACTATTTTATGTTATTAATATTTTTTTATTAATTATAACTAGCTCTATAATTACATGTAAGAGGGGCGGGTTAGACTTTTTTTAAACATAAGGCGGGTTAGACTTCCTTCATAAAAATTTGAATATTTTGGATATAATTATGTCAAAAATATAATAATATGCATATCATCGAGTCAATAGATCAAAATGACTCATGTCTGTTAGGTCGCACGCTAATTGTTTCAAATGTATTAAGTATAATGTGGGTTCATCACATCATGAGCTACACATGTTATACGTCATTTAATTTTAGTTTAACAATAAACATTGGATAAATTAGGTTAGAAGGAGAAGACAACTTTTTACAATATGTTCCTAATTCAGATCCAATATTGTGAATAACTAATTGGTTATTTTTTAGTTGTCCTTAATTAACATTTTAGAAAATTAATTTCTCAAAATTTATGAGTATATATGTCATACGAGATAATTATGCTGATAAAATCATAAATTAAATTTTTTGAATGAAGTATATTAAGTGGTTATAATCTAGAAATCATGAAGCTTACTTTCTTTTTTATTTTATACTTAACTTAGTTAAACTTCAAATCAGCCATACAAATGAATAAACATAAATCAATGATTTTACAATTTTAGAACTCATATTCTTATTGTTTCTACTTTTTTGGTCAATCTTATTGTTACTATTTAAATTAAGACAAACAACATTAAAAAAATTACATATAACTGGCCAACTGCCGGGTAAAAAAAATCTTGTTTAATGGGAGAGGGACAATTTGGCATGTTGACGGAGCCTCCTTTAACGGGAGAAGGACGGAAAACGGGACGGAAGGAAGAAAACAACAAAGTGTCACAAGTTTAAGGGTAAAACGACCAAATTGTAATACAAGGAGGCATTTGTTATGATTGACAAGTAGAGGGAGGCAAAAGTTTATTTTCCTATATGTAGGGAAGGAACTTGTGGGTCAAAGTAGGAGCGGTATCTGTTAAATTGACAAAATAGAGGGGTCAAAATGTTATTTTTCCTAAAAATAAAATAATATGAGAAGGAAAAAAAACTACCCCCATTAATATAAGCCATAAGATTAGTGTAATTGCTGATAAAAGTTAAAGCATGGTACTGAGATCATCCGCACTCATGCAATTCATTTGCAATTGCAAAAATGGTTCTCACTGCCACCTCATTCATTTTTGCAATCTACTCACTTTTAATTTCATTCACTCTACACCAATGCAATTCATTTGCAATTTCAATTGGTGGGACTATACTCTCTTTTCATTCAATTACTTTTATCTTCATTATTTTACTTATAGTTAATTATACATTTAATGAAACTAATAAATATTAATTATAATATTTATTTAGAAATGATGACATTTATAATTCATTTTATTCATACAAATTAACATTACTACGAATAAAAATATTGTACTTCACAATTTCACGAGTCTGTGACTTTATTAATAACTTAAACACAATATTCATACAACATAAATATAAATAGCATACGAATAATACAAGTACATATTAGTCATCATCCTCCTCGTCTCCAAATCGGTTCCATAGCTCTTCTATCAAATCTGCTTGAAGTTGACTATTTGTTGACCTACTACGTATCCTTGTATGATTTCGAAGATACTCCTCGTAAGCGGGAAGACGATTTTGAGAAACCGTAGGCATGGATACACTAAAGTTCACTTCATCATCTGTATAATCAAATTGACGAATATATGAATCTCGCTCATCTTCCACTATCATGTTATGCATAATTATGCATGCCCTCATTATTTCGCCTATTGGACGATGAATAATTTCACATTATGTTTTGGTTTCATTGCTCCTTGTAATATATGAATGTGTGTTTTTATGTATTTCAGTTTATTTTCGTAAAAGCCTGTAGTGACTTTTGTGTTAGTATGAATAATTGTAGTTTGTTGTTTATTTATATTTGAAGATGGGTGTGATATATTTAATATATATCTGGTTTTAGTATTATTTTTATTTATTTATGTATGAAATTTATTAAATCTAACTAATACATATATAATATATATCCAATATTTATTTAAGGTTTATATTTAAACTCACAAACTAATCTTTTGTTTAGTTTAAAGTTAACAAATTATATAATCAAATTATGTAACTAATTCACATATATCTTATTATCATTTAATCATTAAATCCTAGATTAGAATATATATATAATTTATTTAATATTTATATAATCTTATGTTGGCTCAGAGTTAACAAATTGTATAATTAAATTATTTATCTAATCAACTACATTTAAATGACCACTAATCATTCAACTACATTAAATATTCATTTAAATCATCATGGGCCCACACTTGCAATTGCAAAGTGAATTGCAAAAATAGCAAGCTTGCATTATTTGGAGAGTTCCCCACACCAATGCAATTCACTTTGCAATTGCAAAGAATTGCCATATCATCTTGCAAGTTGATTTGCAATCCGTAGTTTGGATGCTCTGAGGCCATTTTTCCTTATAATGCAGACCTATGATGATGCTATGTTCTACCATCTGTTAATCCTTTCATACTTTGATTCCAGCAGAATGAAACAACACCAATAATACATCTATCTGCTAATGAATCGAAACAACAAAAAACGATGTTCCTACGACACATCCAAGTTCGTTCTGGATATTTCAAGGTTGGTCATGGTATTTGATTTCTAAGTTTTCAAAATGAATGAATTCAAATACAGACCAATTTTCCAGCCTCAGAATAGAAGTTGACTGACTCTGATCCATTGATTGTTGAATACGCCAATCAGGGAATTACCGAAAGGAGAGAAAAAGGCAGAAGTTGAAGCTTCAATGGGACTTTGATTTCTCCACAAGGATTATCCGGCCATTCCATTCTGTCTCATCAAGAGCCCTAATTGCAGCATCTGCTTCTTCATCCCTTTCCAATGATAAGAAGCCGAATCCTCGAGAATCTCCAGACCTTCCAGCCACAAGTAAACTAAATATGATATCAAACAATGATACACACCAGCCAGCAGTGATAGAATACGAGATAACTAATACTTCAGTTGTAGCAACTTAATAGTCATTGCTAATGGCAGGCATTGCTGTTATGTAAGGGAAGTTAAGGAGCTATCACATCAACAAGCAGCCAATCTACCAGCAAGATTGTTTGTCCGGAACTGTGTTTATGAATTTGTTATTTCAATATTATATTGCTCATGACATAGTAATGCAGTTTTACCTTCTGTCACGCACGATACGAACATCACGCACACGGCCAAACCTTGAGAATTTCCTTTCTAAATCTCTTTCTGTGGTCAAGAAACTGAAACCTGCTATGAATAAGTTGTTTCCGGGCTTTCCAAAACCGGTTCTTCTATTCGGAGGAGGTGCCCACGATCTCCGCAGAGGGGGAGTGGCGATTAGGATGATGTCCTGAATCAGGAGGATGAGGTGATCTTCGCGGTGGAGAATAATGTCTTGTCCTGTAACCACAAAAAAGGGAATCAGTCTGCAAGTAACAAGCAACAATTAAAGATGAACCACTGGATGGATATTAACAGTATGTGCAGTCAAGGATAGATAGACACTTCAAAGTAGCACAACGAACACAACTCACCTAGAGGATCTAAGCTGATGATCTCTAGCATGAGGAGATCTCGATCGTGACCTGCTTCTAGGATCTCTCCTCAGTCCAGAGCTGGAATCTCTTTGTGCAATTGGTGATCTTGACCGACAATGCTCCCTCCTGCGTTTCTTGTCTGGTGACTTGTGTACATTTGGTGATCCGGACCTGCGCTTCATGGAAGAACTATGGTTATGGCGTGATGACCTACTTGGGGAAGTTGGTATTCTCGTAGTCGAGCTAGACATATGATGCTGACTGCCAACTTCTTTATCTTTACCAGACATTCCAGGTGATACAGCCTGTCCATCTTTATGTGCACCAGACCCTCTGGGTAAAGAATCTTTGTTTTCCCCACCAGACAATGATAGACATGACTTCTCATGGACATCTTCATTCTTAGACAATGTGTCAATGGAAGGAGATCCTGGCATTTCTGATGATGACAACAATGTTACTCTTTCTGGCTGTGGTGACATGTCAGTCCTACCACTGTCATTTGTCAACTTTTTTTCCATGTGTTCACTATCTTGCTGGTCTGACTTCTCCTCTTGAAACAGTTCCTTTACATCCTCTGCAGGCGGAGTAGTGATTGCTGGATCAGACTTCGGACTGATGTCAATTTCGCTGCCTGTAAGAAGGGACTTGTGTGCATAAGAAGAAACTTGAGCATCTCCTCCACTGCAGGACGTTTTTTCCAAAGATTCAGAGGAGGGTTTAGATAAATTTCCATCTAACTCATCCATCTCAGGTTGGCAGTGATTAACTTTACTTGGGGACAATACCACTTTCTCTTCATGATCAAGTTCAGCAGAAGAGCCCTGGATTTCATTTTCAATAGTGTGAGGAGGTGAGGACAACTCCTGGTCTCCATCCTGCTTAGTATCTAACTGCATTGTATCAACACCCGACGAGTTCTCAATCTTCATTTGAGCCTCCTCTCCTCGATCGAAGACTAAACCTTCAGTTGAAAGAGAGCTGCATTGACCCTGAAAGTTGATCGTTTCTTGAAGCTCCTTCCCTGGAAAACTCACATCCATCCCTGTGTACATTTTGAAAACATAACATGTCAAATTGTAGTAAGAAGCAGAAAAAAAAAAAAGAAGCAATACTCATATCTAACAATAAACACATGCATTTCAGCATTAGAACATCTGAAAATCCAGATTTACAACAAATGAACAGCCCTTTTAACTGAATGGCATACTTATCAAACCCAACGAATCTCAGTATTCTTCCTACCTAATTCTCACAATCCATACAATTATTCAGTTCAAATTTCACCCACGAAACAAAACGAAAGGAACCGAATTGTGTTTACAAGCTAAATTTGAGTCATCAAATTCCAATCAACATCAAACTGCGTTCGTAGAAACAAACCAATATAACTGGATTCCGATTTCAGGGAAATTATATTCACGAGATCGAAATTTGTTCCAAAAGCTGAGAAGCAATGCCGAAAGAATAGGAGAACCTGCGGGATGGGGTTACCTGGGATCGTCGTAGCTTTGGATATTTCCATGTAACTGTCTCCCGTTGGAGGTTAATAATAATATTAATAAAATTGATCTTCCCAGAGGTCGTTAATGGCGGATATATAAAATATTAAACCGAGGAAATAAATTATGGATTCTGATTCTGGCATTCTGCTTTCTATTAAAAACAAATCCATTTTGGTCACTAACCTATTAGGCTTACGACCATCTGGTCACTCACATAATAAAAATAAACTTTCTGTCACTTTCCTATTTCAGTTGTAAATCATTATTCAATTTTTAATCAATTTTCTACATCACTATATGACTGTCATGTCACATATATCACTATAAACTCAAATCATCTAACCAATCTAACTTAACTCACACCACCCAAACCAAATCGACCTAACCCAAATTTTTGTTTCCCGCTTTAGTCCCTTGTGTTTGTCCATATTGCCCTTTCAGTCTCTCTTTTTACCTTTTTTTTTTTTTTTGACGAAGATAGCATCAGGAGGAGAATCAAGGCAGTAAGTAATAAATTAACTACAATATATCCTCTTTCTCAAAACTCTATAATATTCTCTGAGTATTTAATCCAGGGCCGATATTTGATTTTGGGTCACGTAATTAGGCTGGGAAGACCAGAAGCTAGGCATGACACATAATATGAGAAAAATGATGTTGTGAGGTTTCTACAACCTCATTAATTCTGAAACACGTTAGGAGAAAAAATTAGTATTGTACAAGATGACACTAGGGATGATGAACTTTGTGGTGGAAGCGGGGGTCCATGCAAAATGGATGTAAGAGATTAGTGATGGAGCAAGAAGTTGACTTGGAAATGATGTCAATGCCCAAATTTTGTGAGCTAATGTAGTCACAATTTTCTTTTACACTCTTTAGGAAGATCGATAGTGGTAATTGAGAAACGGAAGGAATATGGACGAAAAAGTGGATTGGAAGAAGACGAGGGTGGATTTGGTGAAGAAATGTATGTTGTAACTTGGGTGATTAATATCATATTAGCAACACTAAAATTAGTGATTATTTTTGTGGAAAGGCAGAGGGAGAAGGCGAGAGGCTCGAGTAAAAGAAGTTTTAGACGAAAAATCCTCAATAGGGTTTTATGAACGGTGGAAAAAAAAATGAGTTATGTAAACACAAAGACTCTACAAAGAAAGAGAATACGAGACAAAATCTACTTTGAGCAAAAAAAAAAGACAAAATCTACTAGAGGGGACAAGGTGAGAAGTAGAGAGAGTGTGAGAGTGTAATGATCCCACTTTGGGTGAATCAAGAAACAATTTGGCAAATGATTTTAGGTAGAGTCTAGGTTAATGCATCCTCGACAACGACTATGGGACAAGACCAACGACCGTTGGCTAGTTAGGAATCGCGATCATGAACAGGACACCACAACCATGACATGTAGCTTACAACGGTTGTGGGACTGATGCAACAATTGTTGCATGTGTAAGCAACAGACAATATTGATATTTAACGCTCATTGTCGGTGAGATTATATAACCTACTAGACACGTACGTTAAAAACTAGGGAAGGGAATAAGAGCTTTTCCTCTTTCTACTGCTCTCGACGTTTTAATCTCTGGAATTAAATTCTCCCCTCCACCCAAATCTAGCTCTAATAGGAATCTGAAATTCCTTTTGAATGAAAGGCAATTGAAGGAAATTACTAATTTCAAGAAATTGTCAATTCTCTCATCAAATTTCATTGGATTCATCAATTCTCCATCA
Organism: Linum lewisii; assembly: GCA_034768395.1. NCBI lineage: Eukaryota > Viridiplantae > Streptophyta > Magnoliopsida > Malpighiales > Linaceae > Linum > Linum lewisii. Next base: position 17,271,584 of record CM068296.1, on the reverse strand, counting down.
ATCCGTTTCCACGCGGAAAACGTCCCCTAATAAATATTCTTATATTAACATCACCAAACACATGCACAAGCTACTAGGCATGTCAACTTCCAAGACTACAGAGCATGATACAGATTCCCGCCAAGTCCCATGGAAATCAACAAATTCATCATTTGGAGATGCCAAATTCCACTTGTATACCAGAGAAGACCCAAGTCCAGGCCAATGATAACTTACAATTTTACCCAAATCATAATAATATACAACAAAGAAGCAGAAGAAGAAGAAGGGCTCCCTACGCAAATAGATATTCAACTCTCAGTTATTTGGATCAATCAACAAGAAGCCCCTTGCCTTCTAAATCTTCTGCTTCAGTACATGACGGAGTTGAAGTTTCTGGGATTGCATCCTTGCTTCCATTAGCTTAGACTTAGAACTGTGCTTCTCTGTGCCTTTCGGCCATTCCATGCATCCTTTGATTCCTCTACTTAATTGGGATATCCCTGACTCTGGTGAACTCCACTGACCCACATAACCACAAGGGCTACTGCGTCTGTCTTTATCTGAACCCCTGTCTGGAGATACAATGCCTGCACTAGACTTCCTTTCACTGCTAAACCAAGTACCATCACCTGATATTGTTTTGTAGCTGTCTCCAGTCTTCCATAGCCTTGCAATCCCTGATACTTTCTTACCCTGCCTACTACGCATAGAACACACTTCACTTATTTCTTCAATTGGGGTCTCCTTGCAAATTATGTCTTCCCATTCAGTACCACTCCCCGATACATTACTGTACCCATGATGCTTATTGACCGATGGAACACTTCCTTCTGCTGAAAAGCTCGAGCCTTGATCATCGATATGGCTCACAGTTTCCCAGCCACTTTCATCTTCTTCTATCTCCTCATTCCTGGTCATATAAGGTTTGGAATTTCTGTGATAACAGTCTTTACGGTGCAAATTGGCCTCGGGGCTTGCTGTATGCATATTCGAGCCATGACTTGCACGGCTGAAGGTATCACATTGTTCAATGTCTTTCTCATTTGGCTCACCAGAATTAACTTCTTCAAGAACAGCAAATATATCATCTGAATTAGGGAGTTCATATGTGAATTCCTTTACCTCTTCAATATTGATAGACGCTGCAGCCTGCATAAGTGATTCTGCTTGTTTAATATCGGAAATTGCACCTTTTGACTTTAGAAAGTCGAGCAAATCTCCTACAACCTTGTTCATTTGAGAATACTTCTCCTCAAGGGCCACTTTGGCATCAACCAGCTTCATCTGGACACGTTCTTCACGCCATACCTCAGCCATCTGCAACATCTTCCTTTCATCATCTACTTCTTCCCTCATTTTCATACCCTCCCTATTTATTGCTTCAATTTCAGCTTTGTCATCTCCAATTTCTCTGGCGAGCTCATCACAGACTTCCTCGATTAATTCTCGAGCCTTTCTTTCTTTTCCATAGTCCTGCATCAGTCTCTTGGCTGATACCTTTGTATCAGCTAGCTCATTCACCAGTTTCGAGTTCAAGATCTCCAGTCTTTGACGGCTTTTCCTTTCGCGACTCAAGTCAGCCTTAATGTCACTTATAAATGCACGAATTTTCTCATGCTCTCTGCTCCTCCATACACTTCTTTCCTCACTAACTTTCTTTAGAAAGTGCTCAAGTTTCTTCTTTGACGACTGTCGTTCAGTTTCAAGCTCCTGGATACGTAGTCGAGCCTGATCTAGCTCAGCTTTGAGGGAACTAATCACTGATGCACCACTTTTTTGTTGATCGAGACGTTTCATGTGGCTGTAGATCTGGTTTGCCTCACTCGAAGTCTCAACACAGACAGGATCCCACTTGGTTGCGCTCTCCATAACAGAGTCAGAAAATTGGGACGATGATTTTTGCTAAAAAAGGAAGAAACAAGCACAGTTAGATACACAGAAAACAAAGTCATGAATGTTTTGAAATGAAAATCTCACATAACGAGGATCAGGATAGCAAGTTCTGATTCATCACTTTTAGGCTCCAATTGTACTAGGAAGATGAAGAAATGTTAGTTGTCCTACTATAAAAGAAAATTGTTTAGAGCAGCATCAAAGTCTTGTTAAGATAATGTCTTCTGCTTTTAGAGATAATGTCACCTAATCAAACTGCTTCTCCTACATTTATAGGAGGAAAAGGATAGTTCATGCTGGTCCATAATAGGTGTTACTAAGACGAACTTGATTGGGACCATCAATCCAGTTGTTCCACTACTCAGCAGATAACAATAGAGCAAGTGATCTTGACACTTTCTGCAGATGGTTCTCATGATTGCATGATTTCGATCTACATCGAGTGACAAGGGAAACAAGAAGATCTAAATTCTTATATTCATGCATGACTATTTTCTGTATTGAAAAGAAATCTAGAGTGCCATACCTTACACAAGAACTTGTTGTTCTTCGTAGCAGGGATGTGCAATGGTTCCTCAAACTGAGAACCATAGACTTTCTCACTGTCATGGGGGGCAAATGAGACGCCAACATGAGCAGCCCCAGGCTGGACAGACAACAAACATGAGCAGCAATCAAATTTAACATGCTTCTCTTTGAATGAAGGAAGCTACAGACAGAGAGGAACAAATGAAATGGATATGGAACCCTAGAAATGGAGGTGGAAACATGACATTATTTGAAATCTAACCTGAAATCCCAACCCATCACTCCTGATCCTCCGTTCCACTCCGCGGCCTCCACCACTGCCTACGGCAGGCTCGGGCGACTGCAACCTCCACAACCCTGCAGCAAGCTTCCTAGCAGAAGCCGAACTGGCACTACTCTTGTGCCTACTCCCTCTCCTTGCCTCATCTTTACTCTTCCTCCTCAGCTTATCGTCCTCACCCGCATCATCGCCATCCTCATCCGCTCCCCCACCTTCATCAATCTTCCATTTCAGCAGAGGGGTGTCGGGTCTGCTCCGCCGTCCGACCCGCTTCAACCGGGTCCTGCGACGTGGCGGGCAGGCGAGATCTGAATCGGGATTTTGCTGATAGTGGTTCTGATTGAACACCTTTGAAGTAAGAATAGAAGGTCCAGTTAGTGATTCGGATGAATGCGTCTTCCCAGCGGGGACCTTCATTGTAGCTGCTGTGCACAATAATCAGGCATTATATGATTATGCGGAAAGGAAGGGAGTTGTGAAAAAATGGAGGTTCCAGGCAGAATGGGTCGTGAGTGCTGGTGACGTGTGATTGGTTGAAGGGGGAAAAGGAAGGGGAGTTGTAATGCAGAGAGGAGAGGTTTACTACAGTTTCAGAGTTGAGACAGAGATGGAGGGTCGAGCTTTCTCTTTCAGTCTCTCTCTGATAGGTATTTGTCCTAAGGATATTTTGGCTGTATATAATTGGAGGAACAAACGCCAAGTCGCCAACGTACCTGATGAGGCATAAACGACGTCGTGTGGAAAGAGCATGAGGAAGCCCCGTCGTCTCTTTCATCCTTGTGCACAGCACGTGCACTGGAGTTGAGGAGCATAGCATGTGGGCTGCTCTGACACACAGACGTTGCTAGTAGCAGTATGAGCCATTATATTTTTCCTTACTAATTGATTAAGACTTTGATTAAATGTTCAACTCTGATTTTTTCCGAGTGTGCATATATTGTTTCCGGTGTTTTCTAGAAAATAAGTAACTAATAAGTTCGGCATTGGATCCTTGTTGTTGTCAAGTCGTATCGAGCCATCACAATTTAGCGTTACCCAGCCCAGGAGATATCACACAATTTCCTAACAACTTCCACCACCCAGCAGCTTCCTATCTCTTTCCATGGAAATTTCAATTGAGTTCACCCACCCCTTTGCACTATATGCTATTTTGCTAGCTGGGGCAAGTAGAGTTAGCAAAAATCTTTGCATTACGCTCTTTCCAGAGCAACCAGCAAACAACTCCAAATGTAAGGGCCTGCTTAGAGTTAAGAAAGTGGCAAAACCAGTTATAATCACTAAGGCTATGTACAACCCAAAAGGCTTCTTTCAGCCTCTACTGTCTCGAAAACTGTTTTTTGCTGCAACCCAGCAAGAGGCTAAATTTAGCCTCTGCACATTTCGTAAATTCATGTTTACTTATAACGTACTGATGCACCCAAATATTGGTGTATTCAGTCCCACATTAGACGACATTTCCATTCTACTTTTGTCGCGATTTGATGAGATATTGACAATTATTTGATTGTTTCTCTTCTTTATCTTTTTGAATTATTTTACGTCGTTTTGCATGTTTTTTATGCATTTCAGGTAATATACGATATTGAAGACTGAAACGAATATGATACAAGAGGATGAAAGACACATTGCCGAACATTAATCCAAAAGCAGTTTGTGTGTAAATTAATGCACACTAGTTTTAACTCAATGGATTTCTCCAAAGAGATCGTTTTTCCCTAGGGTCTTTCTCTTTCTATTACTCAGAAATGTGTGTTGAAGCTAATCGAGGTTTCGTTTTGGTTTAAGAATTGGATGTGAATGAACTAATCGACTAATAATGCAGATGAAATCAAACAAAGCAATTAAAGCAGATTTGGGTTTTTCAGATAGACTAAGGCGGTTGTTCAGACTCAAACCCACGCTAGTTCGGTTAAGATGGATGAAACTATGCAAACGACGAAATTCAACAGACTAGACGACTCGACAAATCCTTTTGTAATCTCTACTCCATGGTCAGGCCGTAGAGATTCTATTCTATCAAACCTACAAGCTCCCATGGTCAAGCTAACTTGCAAGAAATCAAGAATGATCAAGAATAGTGAAATGCCACAAATTCATGCAAAGAGATTAGGTTCTTCCAATCCTATGGTCAAGATATTGGGGAACCAAACGACCTCCTAAACTCTAGAATGAAATGCGTTCATGGTTAGATCCGCAAATCAAAGATAAACTTAGAGACTAACAATTGATCAGGTTGCCAGTATCAAAAAGCTTAAATTAGGGTTTAGGAGAAATCGCATCTAAGTCTGACAGAACATCGATTAACATAAACGGGTTAGAAACCCGAAATCATCCATACAAAATCCTAGCTAACGCTTCATCTAATCTAAACAACCCTAAGAGTTTAGCTCGACATCATTACAGAAGAAATCGCAGAAACAAAGAAGAAGCAAACCGGAGAAGAAGACATCTTACTCCGAGAAGACCTAATCTTGATGAATCCTAGAAACTCCTGAGTCAACTCGCTAATCCTCGCTCAATCGTCACTTCAAAGCTCCGAGTTCTCCCTCCGAGAGTGTCTGGTTCGTCGGGGAAGAATGAAGAATGAAGAGTTGTCTGTGTTTCTCTTTCCACAACTCAATTAGAACTTTGATTTTTCGTCAGAGGAAGAAACACGACGTGTTTCTTTCAACAACACGCCGTGTTGTTTATTAACACGTCGTGTTCTATTTAGAACACGCCATGTTTTGTGATAACACACGCCGTGTTTCTTATTAAAACACGCCGTGTGTCTTGCAGTTCCCAGCAGCTCCTCCCATTGATCTCGCTAGTCTCGCGTGCTCGTCCCTAATCGTCATGGATCACCTGAAATGAATCAAAAATGCGCAAAACACATAAAACGGCCCCAAGGGGCCCAGGGGAACGGAAATCTTTCAAAACCATGCAAATCAGGCAGAAAAATCACCAAAATGTCACCTAATGAGAAGATGAATACGCCAATAATGAGACGCATCAAATCACCTCACACTTAGACTTTTGTTTGTCCTCAAACAAATAAAACTTGGAATCACACTCAAATTCACAAGTGACATACTCAACCAAATTGACGCTCAATCTCTAACAATTGAACCTATACTGTTTCATCTAGAAAGCGTAACCTACACATGAAAGAATGTCAACCAAACAAATCCAAGCCTCACTATTCACTGCACACAACAAGCAACAAACAAATCATGCACGATGCCGACCTAACCGACCAGACTTCCTCACACAGATAATATTTAGTAATAGGGAACTCTCACACTCTGTGTTTAGGGACGTGTTTAAGCTCTCAATCACTTTCTTGACCGAATTATGTCATAGGTTTGCATTTCGACCACAATCTCCACCACTGTGACAACACGAGAAACTAGTCAAGAGGTCTTCCCTGCTGGGACTGCAATGATTCTATACTACAAAGGCTTATGATGAATGGATGAAGGGATGTATGATGATGTAAGGTATGGTGTGGTGCAGCAATTGACTAACCTCACTCGAATCAAAATCTAAGGATTCCTACCGTCTAACCAGGTACGGGTGGAATAATGAACGCTCATCCTATGACACCCTAAAACAACTTAGCACTTACTATTATATATATATTTTTTTGTTCTTCCATATGTAGGGAGAAGAACGTTTTGAAACTAACTATCTTCTACTTTGACTTAAACTTTATTTGTACTTTTGTACTTTGTTTCTTTTTGTTCTAGGTGCTAAATTTTTAGTTGCAAGAGGGATTTACACGTCTGGACATACTAGCTAAGACCACCGGGTTACTGGCTATAGGCAAGTTACCACAGACCGACTTCCGGTTAGCTAATCTCAAGCTACTACCACAAGGATCAACGGGGAAAACAAAAACGGGGGAATAAGCTCTAACGTAATATCGAACTGAAAGAACAGGCCAAGCTCAAAGGTTTACACCTAAGGGAATTAATACCGGGGTTGGCTTCTGGCTTAGGTAGCAATTCTAGGTGCCCCTATCATCCTAGTACTCGTGTTATCGTGTGGTCTCGAATAGGTCTCATGCAAATTATAACTCATTCAAAGTACAAGAAAGCCACTCAAAAAGAAACAAGTTGCTAATTATGTGCAACGGATCAAAAGCTCACAATTGGCTGCTAGTCGGGTTCGAATCGTTTTCATGCAATTCAAAGTGAAGCTACAAGAGTGATTCTAAAATCTGTTACCGGATTCATTTAATATCAATTCAAGCATGCTGGTTACAGGTTCTAGATAAGACAGTTTAAGCATCATTGTTAAAGATTGAAAATCAATTTAGCATTGCAAGTCAAGAACAGAGCAAGTTCCAATCATGGATAGCACAGCAAAAGCAACCCTAAAAAATAAACACCCCACCTCACACTTAAAATCGGACATTGTCCTCAATGGACCACGCAAAACAGTGGAGAAAAGTGTAAAAGGGTACCAGGAAACAGAGCATGAGGATGCTAGAGACGACATGAGTGAGTCATCGGAGTGCATTTCTTGATCAGAGCCTAACTCATGGAAAGTGGAACAACAAATCCCGAAGATAGTGGAAAGGGAAAACATAACACGATTAGAGCATTCAGAATACAAGAGTGTAATTGACTCGACCCACAATACAGTTTTAACAAAGACTCAAGACACAAACCGACTCACAATCCGACACAAATAAAAACAAAATACAAGTCTGAGAGTGGAGATAAAGAAGTCCTGGAGTAATGAAAATCATCACTGGCCCGCCGGTGGATCCTGAGGTGGTGTCCAATAAGGTCCCGAGTATGGCTCTGGAGGCTGGTAATCTGGGATGAGGGAGGCAAAAGCCCTCTGCTGGGCGTCATGAGAGTAGCGCTGGTACGCACTAAGACTAAGATACTGCTGGTCCGCCCGCTCCCGGACTTTTGGAATCCGTCATCCACGTAGTCGTATAAGCCGGCGACCCGCTTGCTGACCCCTGATACTCTGGTATCCAAAGCTGTAATCTGTCCTGAAAGCCTCGTGTAACGCTCCTCCCGAGTCTTCCAGTGATCCTGCTACTGTGTCCAATACCCTGCCTGCTGCTCCCAGTACCTCTGCTGAGAAGAGGCAACCCCAGCCGGGATGCCCTGTATGGCCTCCATAAGGTGGGTCATGTCGTAGGAGGATGAGCCTCCAACAGAAGATGTGCCTCCAGCAAACGATGGCGGGACCTCGGTAGTGGGATGATCTGAGTCCCCTGGCTCCTGAACCTCCTGTGGAATGTCCTGATCAACCAGGATGTCGGGAATCCCATAGCTCCTAGCAAAAGCAACTGTGATGAAGTTTTGGGCCAACTTTGGATGCATCGAGACCAGACCAAACTTGGTCAGAACCCTGTAGTAGTTGGCGAGTCGAGTGATGTAGGACCCACCCAAGAGGTAGTCAAGCTTGCTGGTACCAGCCTGTCCTGCCAGCAGCTTGGCGACAAAAGGTCCCAGATGGACCCGTCGCCTCATATGGATGTGCCGGATAATGAAAATGTCACGGGCATTGCAGACCCCCGCGGCATTGGTTCTCTGGGTGATGGAGAACCTGAAGAGCAACTACAGAAACCGATAAGCTGGAATAACCATCCTAGTTGCTTTGGATTTGCTGGAGTTATAAGGTGGTGTGCCGGGTGATGTGATCTCGCTCCAAAATTCCTGCACCACAACCGTATCATCTGAGCCCGTGTACACCACTAGCTCCTGATCTTGAGCTAGCTCCTCATCTGTGTAGAACCCAAGAGCAACTGCAAACTGGTCCAACGTAATATCATGTCGAACCCCTGCCAGCTGGAACTTGATGCACTTTCGATCCCGCTTCTTGGTCGGCTTAAACCTAAAGGTCGTGAGGACCTCCTTAGTCGACCACTCATAAGCGGCCTCTGTAACCTGGAATAGGGGGCTCAGTCCCCCAATCTGCAGCAACTCATGAAGCCTCTCATGCCACCCATTAGTCTCCATATCGTCCCAATCCACCTTAGATGAAGCGAATAGCCCCCTCCTCTGGATAAGTAGCCAGTTAGCTATATCATCACCGTCGGTGAACGTAAATGATTGTTGGCCGATAGCCGGAGGAGCCACAAGGGGTCGGAAAGAAGTGTCCTCAACGACCGTCTTTCTCTTTTTGTGCTGTTCACGTTGTGGCCTACAACCAAAGACACAAATGGACAAAATAAGGGAGATATGATTGGAAGAATTGCAGACAACAATTCCTAGCAATAAGAGCCCTAGCATCCAAGTATATAGAAGCATCAACGGAGCATTAATCAGTCCACACAATTGGCTTAATATCGAACATGCATAACACGGTTCAAAGAAATGGCAAATGGGTCAAGGTCGAACAATTATCCAAATGGAACAAAGGTACGAGAAAAACCAATCAAGGGTACACCCTAATCAAGCAATTCAAGTCCAAATCAGCCAACACAAACACACAAGCCACAAATCAAAGAACGAGAACCGATTAAAATGCAAAGTAAGGTAAGATCATCATTCTAACTCAATCAAGCCATAGTTAATCCAATTCAATCCTTCCTACATGCCAAATAACATCATAGTATCATGCAAAACACCTTAAACCACCAAAATTCGTCCATCCTAAAAAATCCCCAAGTTGCAAAAACTCGGTATGGGAAAGTACCCTACATCATGCAATTCATCACGCAAACGAAGTCCAAACAAGCCACGATTCAAAATATAGCTATCCTAGATAGTCAATTGCAAGAATCCAAGGTCAATTTCTCAAAACGAACAACTTCAAAAATTAGGGTTCTTGAGGTCACCCTCCCCCAATCCGAAATTTCTACCTCAAATCCAAGGTTCTGCACTTCCATTCACGAAATAAGAGTTTACAGGAGTAAGGAAGGAAGAATATACCTGGAAGACGACATTATAATGACCAAAATTGACTTGGCAAGTGGAAATCAAAGCTTGAGCTCAATGGTGGTGAAGAGCTTGAATGGAGGGTGAATGAGATGAATGGGGGGCTGTAAATGTGAAGGAAGGGTGAAAAATGAAAGGGAAGATGATGGGAATGAATGGGTGATGGGTTTATGTGAGTTTGGGAGCTTGGGAACCGAGTTTGGGGTGTAGAGAAGTGATTTCGAGTTTGGAGAGGGGTTTGGTTCGTGGTGGCTGCTGGGAGGAAGAGGAGAAGGATGAAAATCGAAGAAAGAGAAGAAGAAGACTTACCTGGAGATCCATACAACACGGCGTGTTGTAGGGAAACACGACGTGTTGTAGGGAAACACGGCCGTGTTGTTTTAACTGGGCATTACGGCCGAACTCTCATCGAAATAATACACGCCCGTGTTTCGTGGATAAACGGTACGTTTTATACAACACGGCGTGTCTTTATAAGACATGGCCATGTTGTTTTATCTGCACTTCTCGGCCGAACTCTCGTCGATTTATTACACGGTCGTGTCTTGTGGCTATACGGCGTGTCTTTTGAACTACACGGCTGTGTTGTTTTGAGCTGGGCACTTCATTTTTCCACTTAAAATTGGACGAATCCTGCACACACTTAGCACCCAAAATCAACTCTGGACGACCCCGAGACTCTATAACACTCTTTCGACATGATTGACTCGATACACGACTCTACCACGGACTCGACTCAATAAACTTAAAGACTCCAAACTCGGGTTGCCTCCCGAGAAGCACTCTTTATTTTACGTCTTTGAGCTAGACGATACCTGGTCTAACGTGCGGCATCCCAGCTTAGAACTTCTTTCAGACTGGCATCCGTGTCCTGAAAGAATACCTTCATCGATCCACTCTGAAGCACAAATTTCTTCCCGCTAGCATGGTAAAGCTCCAATGAACCATCGACACGCAATCCAGCTACCTCAAAGGGTCCAAATAGTTCCACTTTGTCCAGGACCACATCTGGGGGTTTGGTGGGAGTACTTTCATGGGGCGGCGCCTTAGCTTTCTTAGGAGGCTTGTTCATCTTCTTAACTCCACCTGTATCTTGGGTAGATACCATCGCCGCTACCTGATCCTGCAAAGATGAAGATGAATCAGGAGGATCCATATCGGTAAACACCGTATATACTGAAGCATTCTCAAATACTAACGACATGGATTTCTTAGCGGAAGAGTGCACATTAGGATCAGGTGGAGGAATTTCAAATGTAATAACTTTTTCCTTATCCCGAAAGGTTAACCTCCCAGCCTTTGCATCTATGAGTGCACCAGAAGTGGCTAGGAAGGGTCGTCCCAGGATAAGGGGAATATTAAAACTCTCCATGCAATCAATAACCACAAAATCAGTCATGAAGTAGCTATCATGCACTCTAACTACACCATTTTCAGCAATTCCCCTAGGACGTCTAACAGTTTGATCAGCTAGGTTGATATTCATGTTGGTAGGGGTTAGCGTAGGCAGTCCTAGACGCTCAAACAACGAGTAAGGCATAACACTGATGCTAGCCCCTAAATCCGCAAGAGCTCTATTAATTAAATATGTGCCAATAGAACAAGGAAAAGAAAAACTCCCTGGATCAGGTAGCTTTGGCACCACGTGGCTTAGCTTCGGATAAGACTCGCCAGCTTCATCGAGGGTAACTGAGGCTATCTCCTCTATCTCGTCTGCTCTCGTCTTTTGAGAGGAGTTCTTTGGAAGATGATTGACAGCTTTGTCTTTCTTCTTGTCAAGAATCATGCTTCTCAGCTCTTCCACCACAACAGCAGCTTCTGCCTTTTTCAGCTTCTTCTTATTGGAGAGAATTTCTTTCATATGCCTTGCATAATCCGGGTTTGCAAGAAGTTCTTCCACTAAAGTAACTCCCATCTTCTGGTTATTAATTGTCACCAGAGTCTTCCCCAAATTCTCCTTATTTAGCACAGGTCTGTTCAAGGCTGCATGATAAGGTGCTTTTGGTCGGTAAGGAGCTACGGGTGGAGTAGCTTCTTTTCTTTGCTGCTCCTTCTGACATAACTGCTCCATTGGCTTCTCCAATTCCTTCGTACCATCCTGAAGAGAAACTGCTCCACAAAATTCTTCCTTAGTTTTGCTTCCTCATGCATTGTTACATGAAGAGGAGGGAGCTGTGCTAGGTAGAAGACCAACTCCCATCTCCTTCAGAAAGTTGGTTATTGCCGTCACCCGATCGTCTAGCTTCTTGATAGAGGTCTCGGTGAGTGAAATGTCCTTCTTATTAGATTGAGTTTCAGCAAAAATCTTGTCCAACATGATATCGGAATAGGACTTAGGCGCAGAAGAGCTCAAACCATCGTTATTGTTCTGATTTTGGTTCTAGTTGTTATTCCAGCCTCCTCTGTTCTGCCATTGGGAATTCTGATTCTGATTCCCATTATTCCTCTGATAACCCCCTTGGTTCTGGTTATTGTTCCAGTTCCCTCTGTTCTGCCATTGGGAGTTCTGATTCTGATATCCTCCCTGGTTCTGGTTATTCCCTTGGTTTGGGCCACCAATATAAGAAATCTCCTCTTGTTGTTGGTCTTGGTTACTCTCAAAATTCCAAGTACAACCCTCTGCTGAATGACCTGCACCACCGCAATTCGAACAGGGAGTAGATACAGCTGATACATTCTCTGTCCGAGTAAGCACCTTGAACCCTGGCGGTGGAGCTGTAGGGACACCCGGTGAAGGAGCTATCTTAGCCCTTTCCAGCTCATGCTTTAATCTCTGCACTTCCATCTCCAAGTTTGATTTATCCAACTCCAACTGACTCTTAACAATGTCCACTGGTGCAGGAACTGTGGGAACAGGGTATGTTGAATCAACAGAGAATCTATTCTTCTCTGGATGTCTGCCGTCCATCTTCAATGGGTTAGCTTGCATGAGAGATTTGATTTTCATGGCAAAACTCTTGCAAGCATCTAAGGCCGCAGCTGCGGTCATGTCATTCAGGTCCATACTCAACTGCAGAGAGAAATCCTTCCTCTTCTCATAGTCCAGGCCTCGAAGGAATGTAGAGACCTTGTTATAGTCATCCCATCCATGGTGAGGACAAGCCCGGAGAAGCCCTTGAAATCTCTGCCAAGCCTCATAGAAGTTCTCCTCCGAACCACTCTCGAAACCTGCTATCTGCGCTCTGAGTGCATCTGTTCTAGACGGGGAGAAGTACTCTTTCAGGAAGGCTCTAGCCAGACCATCCCAAGTGGTGAAGTGATTCGCCGGATGATCATACAGCCACAGTTCTGCTTGACCCTTCAGTGTAAAAGGAAAAAGCTGAAGCTTGACTGCACTATGATCTGCTTCATTGTTTGAGACTGTTTGAGCTAGTCTTAAGAAGTTTCTCACATGAGCATTCGGGTCCTCATTGACGCCTCCAGAGAAAGTGTTCCCGTTTGCTTGAATCATGTTGATCAAGTGAGATGGGATGTGCAGATTCCGAGTTCCCGTGTTGGGAATCTGAATGCACGAAGCTGTCCCATCTATGGTCGGACGATCATAATCCTTCAATGTCTTTTCCGTCATAATTGCTATCTCAGGTTGGATAGGAGGATCTGTGGGAGGATCTGTAGTAGCAATGGTGGATGGTGAAGGCGAAGATGTAGATGAAGATGCAAAAAGGGTCTTCCTTGCCTTAGGTGTCTTTGCAGGAGGAGGTACAGGAGTAGTGCCGAACTGAGTGTAGAAAATTCTGCCCTTGTCAGCTATGCGCTTACTCTGTCTTCTTTCTTCCGTACCTGCAATCTTGCCTGAAACACCAAAAAAAAGAAATACCAAGTAGTATAAAAATGTGGGAGATAAGAGATGATAATAGAATGAATGAAAAGCTTAAAACGCACAATGCCTTTCCTAGAAAAAGAAAAGTCCCCGGCAACGGCGCCAAAAACTTGGTGCGCAAATTAATGCACACTAGTTTTAACTCAATGGATTTATCCAAAGAGATCGTTTTTCCCTAGGGTCTTTCTCTTTCTATTACTCAGAAATGTGTGTTGAAGCTAATTGAGGTTTCGTTTTGGTTTGAGAATTGGTTGTGAATGAACTAATCGACTAATAATGCAGATGAAATCAAACAAAGCAATTAAAGCAGATTTGGGTTTTTCAGATAGACTAAGGCGGTTGTTCAGACTCGAATCCACGCTAGTTCGGTTAAGATGGATGAAACTATGCAAAATACGAAATTCAACAGACTAGACGACTCGGCAAATTCTTTTGTAATCTCTACTCCATGGTCAGGCCGTAGAGATTCTATTCTATCAAACCTACAAGCTCCTATGGTCAAGCTAACTTGCAAGAAATCAAGAATGAACAAGAACAGTGAAATGCCACAAATTCATGCAAAGAGATTAGGTTCTTCCAATCCTATGGTCAAGATATCGGGGAACCTAACGACCTCCTAAACTCTAGAATGAAATGCGTTCATGGTCAGATTCGCAAATCAAAGATAAACTCAGAGACTAACAATTGATCAGGTTGCCAGAATCAAAAAGCTTAAATTAAGGTTTTGGAGAAATCGCATCTAAGTCTGAAAGAACATCGATTAACATAAACGGGTTAGAAACCCGAAATCATCCATACAAAATCCTAGCTAACGCTTCATCTAATCTAAACAACCCTAAGAGTTTAGCTCGACATCATTACAGAAGAAATCGCAGAAACAAAGAAGAAGCAAACCGGAGAAGAAGACATCTTACTCCGAGAAGACCTAATCTTGATGAATCCTAGAAACTCCTGAGTCAATCCTTGCTAATCCTCGCTCAATCGTCACTTCAAAGCTCCGAGTTCTCCCTCCGAGAGTGTCTGGTTCGTCGGGGAAGAATGAAGAATGAAGAGTTGTCTGTGTTTCTCTTTCCACGACTCAATTAAAACTTTGATTTTTCGTCAGAGGAAGAAACACGACGTGTTTCTTTCAATAACACGCCGTGTTGTTTATTAACACACTCCGTGTTTTATTTAGAACACGTCGTGTTTTGTGATAACACACACCATGTTTCTTATTAAAACACGCCGTGTGTGTTGCAGTTCCCATCAGCTCCTCCCATCGATCTCGCTAGTCTCGCGTGCTCGTCCCTAATCATCATGGATCACCTGAAATGAACCAAAAAAGCGTAAAACACATAAAACGGCCCCAAGGGGCCAAGGGGAACGTAAATCTTTCAAAACCATGCAAATCAGGTAGAAAAATCACCAAAAATGTCGTCTAATGAGAAGATGAATACGCCAATAATGAGACGCATCACGTACTTAAGGTAAGATTAATTTGTGTTTTTTTAATTTTTTTCAGCACAAATGATTATGATATTAAAAAACACATTTTTCAATAAAATTTCATTCAATTCCGAGACACTTCAGTTTCCACGATATTTTTGGTTTTAGTGTGTTGTAATTTGCACAATTTCGTAATTTTATTAATGACAAGGAAACTCATAATTAATTAGCCCTACAAATTGAAAACAACAAAGAATAAGTGATTAAATTGCAAAACAAAAGTGATTGAATTGCAAAAAGAAGAAGAAGGGAGGATTAAAAATAAATAAAGGGGCTGGCGCCAGCCCAAAGGACAGACGCGGCCCAGCCGCGTGCGCCACACACGCGCGGGCCTGCGTGTAGAGCCCGCTTGCCTATTGCGCACACGGATGGACCGCGTCTAGCCTTCGGGCTGACAGCAGCCCCCTTTCCTTTCCTCTTTTCTTCTCTTTTTGCTGAATTGTGGGGCCCACTGGGAGGCTTGGATGCTAAAAAGCCTTTCAAAATCAGCCTCCCACTTTCACTCTTAGCCTTTTAGCCTCCCAAATTCTCTCCCATTGCACCTACAATTACCCAAAACCTTTCACTCTTACCCTCTTAAACCTTGGGTTGTATTCAGCCTAAGGGACCAAAAGTTGGGCACCTCTGTAAACCCTCCAATAGCAGACCAAACGTCAGCAGCAAACTGACAATCCCTCAGAACATGAAGAACCGACTCCTCTGGGTGGTGGCAGTGCTAGCATAAGGCGTCTAGTGTCATCTTCCTTCTAAACCGCCCTCTATTCGTGAGAAGCTTGCCATGAATAGCGAGCTAGAGAAAGAATCTAATAAGATTTGGCCCTTTCCAACCCCAAACTGATTTCCAGGGATCCAAAAACTCCTCTGCGGAAGAGTTTAGAATAAGGCGATATGCCGACTTAATAGTAAAACGGCCATTATCTTCACAGCCCCAAGCAACTTGGTCTTCACCGTACTCTGCCTGGGGAGCGGATAAACCCACAATGCTATCAACCACATCTGGCGGGCACAAGGCAGAGAGTAAATTAATATTCCATTGCCCATCTTCTTGAACAAAATCTCCAACTTTTTGCTCCAAATTGATGCTATTTGTATCAACTGACTCCATATCAAGTAATCGTTGGCCCGAATCAATCCACCTTGAAGTCCAAAAATGAGTTTCAACCCCGTTCCTGATAGCAGCTCTAGCCCCCGGCAGCATGGTTGGCCACTCCCGGGTCAAACCCTTCTAGAGGTTGGATTGCGAAGTTAGATTTCTAGGAGTAAAACCATCGTCTGATTCACAAAAGTACTTGCTTTGGAGCACTTTCACCCAAAGTCTATCCAGATCCTGAAAGAATATAAAAGCAAGTTTAGTCATATAAGCTCTATTTAGAACCCGAGCCAACTTGAAACCGAGCCCGCCTGCTTCCTTAGGTGCACAGACCGTATCCCATGAGACGAGATGAACTTTCCTTTCCTCATTCGAGGATCCCCAAATGAAGTTTCTAATTTTCTGGTCAATAATCTCGCAAGTTTGGCTAGGCAGAACAGCTGTCTGCATTGCGTAAGCTGGAATCGCGGTCAGAACTGATTGAGCCAGGGTTACTCTTCTCGCCAGAGAAAGTGATTTGGCCTTCCAACCGGAGAGTTTACTATCAATACGATCGACTATACCTTGATAGGTCCTGGATGAAGCTCTCTCATGAAGGATAGGGACGCCAAGGTACCGTCCGAGGTCTCCAGTAAGCGAAAACCCTAAAATAGTAGCAATTTCAGCTGAAATGTTCCTTGGAGTATTCTTAGAGCAGAAGCAAACTGACTTGTTAGTATTGACTGATTGACCTGACGCACCACAAAATTTATCAAGGCATTCCGAGATGACTTTGGCTTGGGCCGGGGAAGCTTCTGCCATCAAAATAAGATCGTCAGCATAAAAAAGATGTGATAAAGTCGGGCCTCCTGTGGAAAGAGAAATAGGCTTCCAACGATTCAGCTTAACTTCGGCTTCAATCAGGTGGCTGAGACGCTCAACACAAAGTGTGAAAAGGAAGGGGGAAAGCGGGCAACCCTGTCTAATACCTCTTTGAGGTTTAAACTGAGAAGTAAGTTCACCATTCTATAACACTTGGTACCTGGCAGAAGTAACACATCTCATGATCAAGACCACCAACCTTTCCGGGAATCCTGCAGCTCGAAGAGAATCCTCAAGGAACGACCATCGAAGGCGATCGTAAGCTTTTGACAGGTCGATCTTCAGGATCATACGTCTGTCTCGTTTCTTACTCTTTTCCATGGTATGTATAACTTCTTGCAAGATAATAATATTATCCGAGATTTGTCGGCCAGGGACGAAGCTAGCTTGGGTGCTTTGGATGAGCTGTTTCATAAGCGGTCTGAGCCTAACTACCACGCACTTGGTAAGAATTTTGTAGATAACATTACAAAGGCTTATCGGCCGAAGTTGGTGCAGGGTTTTAGGATTGCGAACTTTCAGAATAAGAACAATAGCTGTGTCATTGATACGACTGATCAGGCTGTCATCGGAGAAGCAAGAAGTGATCATGGTAGCAACAGACGCACCAACCACTCCCCACTGCTGTTGAAAAAAGGCAGGTTGGAAACCATCGATGCTCGGTGCAGTTAATCCCTTCATACTTTTGACTGCCGCTTCAATTTCTGACAAATATGGGGGCCTAAGTAACGCATCAGCTTGACTATTCGAAATTTGGCAAAAACCATTTGGTAAGATGGGGGTTGGACCAATATCCTCCTTAAACAAGCTGGAGAAGTGGTTGACAACAAGGGTTTTAAGCTCTTCGGGATTATCCACCCAAGAGCCATCCTCCTGACGGAGAGTCATCACTTTGTTTGCTGCCCAACGTCGAAGAGTGACTTGTTGGAAGTAACGGGAGTTGCGATCGCCATCATTTATCCAATATGCTCTAGATTTTTGGGTCCATAGGACCGCCTCCTCCCACAGGGTGTGCTGGAGAGATTTTCTAACATCCTCCTCGGCCAATCTTGCTTCTTGCGCGGATTCCTGTTCGATAACTCTTCAAGCTTCGAAAGTTGGAGAATAAGGGCCTCTATACGTTGAAATATGTTCCCAAAAATCTCAGAGTTCCATTGTCGGAGCGAGGAGGACAGCCATTTCAGTTTATTGTGCACATCATCGTCCGATTGCCACGACATGGAGAGGATACGGGGAAAATCGGCATGAGCCATCCAGGGAATCAAAAATCGAAAAGGGCGTTTCAGCTGGGGCGGGATAGAGAGGCCAAAAAAGCTAAGTAGCAAGGGTCTGTGATCAGAGCGAACCCGGGGTAGGTGTCTGACCACAGCTTCCGGAAACAGATTGCGCCAGGACATGATAGCTAACCCCCGATCAATCCTTTCTCGCAACGAGCCTCTGAACCATGTAAATTTAGGCCCCACAAAATTCAGATCGATAGAGGCAGTCATCAATACAATGATTGTAGTGGTTTTTGGCGAAAACACCCTACTTCTCGCCGAAAACTATGAATCAAATATGCACAGAGAAGATAGGAGAAATACCGGAAATTCCACTTAGAGTTTTCAGGGAAAACTCTCTTCTATGTTTTCGCCGAAAACTGTACTTTTTCCCAGCCGGGTACGGACTGCTATTAAATACAATCGCCGACTGCACTTTGAAACACACTTACTTTTTAGCTCCACTTTGAAACACACTTACTTTTTGGACGAAAATTCCAAGACTTAGAATTAGAGAGAAAGAGTGGAGAGAGTTCGAAGAGCCAGGAAAAGATCGTGACGCCATCCTTCCATCTCGGAGAGCTCCAGTGCTAAGAGTTGAAAATCTAGAAGATCGAAGCTTCGCGGATTCGTCAAAATTAGGTTTTACAGTTCTTCTTTGTCTTCCCTACCTGAGATGTATTCCTTGTTTGTCTTTGATTCTCATGTATTGAATATGAGTAGCTAAAACTCGTAGAGCTTAGATTAGATGAACCCTAAGTGACCCAGGGCTTTAAAGCGGTCACAGATCGGCGGTGATTAGATTCAAAGTTCAGTCAGTTTCTCTTTCATGTTTGGTTTGTTCTTTGTTGTTTGTGTTTCTTATCTGGTTTGGCCACCTAGATTAGATTCTTGTTAAGCTGAGGATAGTAGCGAACGTTCGCTTCACTTTAAAACACCAAATCAACAATTAACCTATTCATTGGAGTGTGCTTTTCATAGGAACCAGTTAGGGTTAATCCGCTTCAAGAGTAACTCATTAATCATTAGAATTGCACCAGTTAGTTCCTCCGTCGCAAGAAGCGAAAGCTCAGGTGGTTAATTAATCTTGGCAGTTAGCGAATGTTCGCCAGTCTTAAACCTAAGGGTAAGGAGTTATGGTGGTGTCTAGAAATTGAGTGAATGAGAATTGAAAACCGCTGGTATGTTGATTTCCAATGCTCTGGCAATCTAAGGGGGATTCGAAATCTAAGCCTGTCTGCCATCTGTCTAAGTCAATCAACCAATCATTCTGCATTTTAATTTCATTTCAGTTTCCTTGCATCCTAGTATAAAAGTCGTGGAACTCACACCACGCACGAATTGTTTATTCCTGAATAGAATTGCCAACATATTTAATTAAACGAGTAGAAGAGGCCCGTGGAATACGATCTACTTAGCTTTTAGCTTAGTAGTTATTTGATTGCACACATTACAACGTTCATCAATTGCAGAGATCACACTAACTGGCATGTGTGGAAGATGCAATTCAAGGTGAAGTGCTTGATTCGAGCGACCAATTTAAGAAAGGGTGACACAAGAGGAGTTCCACAGAGCCAAATGCCTCCTGAAAAACCTTGAGCTTCCACCAAAATTTGGCTGTCAAAATCCAATTGTCGAATAACTTTAGCTGCTGTAGATCCACTGATTCTAGGCTCCAAAATGAAAACAATGATTTAAACTTCTGGATATAGTTCTTGAGTGTAGGAACGAAATCCAAGTGTCCTGCACCTCTACAATTCCACGAGAAGACAATCATTAAAGAGATCGAGAGGATGTGACCGAACTCAGAGTTTATCATTAAATCATTATAATTAAGTAAATCTAAAACTAAAATCTAATCATTATCTATTATTAAGTAAATAAGATTTTTTTGAAATTCAGTGATTGTCGGGTTATTCGGCCAAAGTTCAGTGATTATCTACGTAACCAACCCCAATAAAAAGGCACTAGTACCATCAGATTCCAAAAAGACGAAATTGAGATTTGGGAATTATATACTAGTACTACTAAGATGTATGTACTAGTGCGTAAGGTAAAAACACTAGTACAAGGAGGGAGACCTGATTTGGGGGAGATATCGGTTCTGGGTAGAGATGGTGGCATAAAACTAGATCTGGGTGTTAACGGCAATGCAACACCAAATCTGGAGAGAAACGGCGGTGCAACACCTCGTTCAAGGTAGGGGTGGTGGCTTACCGGATCTGGAGGAAGACAACAGTGAGGCACCTGGTCTGAAGGGAGATAATGATGCGAATTTTGAGCAGGGATGACGACGATCGAGCTACTAGTGAGAAGGGGAAACGACATAGACTAGCGGGGTTTTGTGGGAGGCACGACAGCTGCCCACCATTCAACACCCATGGTGGCGGAATGGCTCGGAGAGGCAACAGTCGGATGTCTGATGAAGAAAAAGAAGAAGAAAGAGAAAGGAGAAGAAGAAATAAGAAGTTTTGGATTTATTGCCAAGCTAACCAACATCCCCCCAAGCTCGTAACATGTAAGTGTCGGTCCTCTATCTACCTCTTTGACATGTTCCTAGAGTTCTTTAACACTAAAAAAGCTTCAAAACTAGTAAGGGATAACTATCTTAAATATATTAATGTTATTCAAACACTCATAAGTTACCGACTATAAAAAAACTATCATAACGACCTTAATCTAAGCACTATATAGTTCGGAGACAAAATTACGCCATAGATGAACTTTCATAGAAAATTAAACGAGGATTGGGATACTAGTGTGAAAATCTATATCACACTTAACATTCTAATGTATAGCAGATTAAAGAAGCGATGAAATTTTTGAGCCGCACGATAAGTTCTTAAATTAGTAATGAGTGACGAACGAAGAAAATCGACAACAAGTTAGCAAGCATTGAGTCATGACTCATTCAAAATCATAATACATGTTCTTGATCATTTCTCATTCTTCTTTGCGGAATGAACATATAAAATCTGGACATACAAACACAAGTTAATTAATGTATGATTGACACGATTCACTAAATGCTCGTCATAACACAGATTTGCCATTACCTGAAAAAAGGTTAGCTAGTCAAATTCTTCGTAACAAATAACCGAATAGATGGTCGGTTAACCATGCCTGTGTCAAAAGACATGCAAACAACCTTTCATCCTTTTCTGTAAATAAGTAAGATTTATTTCATGAAAAACCCTGAAGAGCCATACAAGGCCAATGTACAAGACTTAAACTTGGTGAATTTTCAACTTCTAGGATGTTTTGGATTTATTGCCAAACTAACCAACATCCCCCAAGCTCGTAACATGTAAGTGTCGGTCCTCTATCTATCTATTAGAGAGGTGCCTAGAGTTCTTTATCACTAAAAAAGCATAAAAACTAATAGGGGATAACTATCTTAAATATATTAATGTTATTCAAACACTCATAAGTTACCGACTATAAAAAAATTATCATAACGACCTTAATCTAAGCACTTTTATTTTTCGAAGACAAAATTACGCTATCCATGCACATTCATAAGAAAATTAAGTAGGGATATAGATGTAGTTTGTATATCACTCAACATTCTAATGTATAAAAGATTAGAGAAGAAGATTAGAGAAGGGATGAAATCTTCGAGCCACACGATAATTCTTGAATTAGTAAAGAGTGATGAATGAAATCGACAACAAGTTTGCAAGCATTGACCCATGACTCCTTCAAAATCATAATACATGTTATTGATCATTTCTCATATTTCTTAGCAGAATGAACTTATAAAATTTGAACATACTAACACAACTTAATTAGTGTCCGACTGACACGATTCAGTAAATGCTCGTCATAACACAGATTTGTCATTCCCTGAAAAATAAGTTATTGAGTCAAATTCTTCGTAACAAAAGACCGAATAGATGGCCGGTTAACCATGCATGTGTCGAAAGACGCGCGAACAACCTTTCCTCCTTTTTTGTGAATAAGTAGGTTTATTTCGTAAAAAAATACAAAGAGCCATACAAGGCCAATATACAAGACTTAAACTTGGTGAATCTTCAACTTCTAAGATGTTTTGGATTTATTGCCAAGCTAACTAACATCCCCCCAAGCTCGTAACATGTAAGTGTCGGTCCTCTATCTACCTCTTAGAGAGGTGCCTAGAGTTCTTTATCACTAAAAAAGCATAAAAACTAATAGGGGATAACTATCTTAAATATATTAATGTTATTCAAACACTCATAAGTTACCGACTATAAAAAACCTATCATAACGACCTTAATTTAAGCACTTTATTTTCCGGAGACAAAATTACGCTATCCATGCACATTCATAAGAAAATTAAATAAGGATATAGATGTAGTTTGTATATCACTCAACATTTTTTTTTTGATCAAGATATCACTCAACATTCTAATGTATAAAAGATTAGAGAAGAAGATTAGAGAAGGGATGAAATCTTTGAGCCACACGATAATTCTTAAATTAGAAAGAGTGATGAATGAAGAAACTCGACAGCAAGTTTGCAAGCATTGACTCATGACTCCTTCAAAATCATAATACATGTTCTTGATCATTTCTCATTCTTCTTTGCAGAATGAACATATAAAATTTGAACATACTAACACAACTTAATTAGTGTCTGACTGACACGATTCAATAAAGGCTCGTCATAAGACAGATTTGTCATTCCCTGAAAAAATAAGTTATTGAGTCAAATTATTCGTAACAAAAGACCGAATAGATGGTCGGTTAACCATGCATGTATCGAAAGACGCTCGAACAACTTTTCCTCCTTTTTTGTGAATAAGTAGGTTTATTTCATAAAAAAACACGAAGAGCCATACAAGGCCAATATACAAGACTTAAACTTGGTGAAGCTTCATTTTCTAGGTAGTTTTGGATTTATTGCCAAGGTAACCAACATCCCCCAGACTCTTAACATGTAAGTATCGGTCCTCTTTCTACCTTATAGAGAGGTGCCTAGAGTTCTTTAACATTAAAAAAAGTTTCAAAACATGTATGAGATAACTATCTTAAATATATTAGTGCTATTTGAAACACTCATAAGTTCCGACGATAAAAAAATATCATAACGACCATAATCTAAGCACTATATAGTTCGGAGACAAACTTACGCCATCGATGAACTTTCATAAGAAAATTAAACGAGGATTGGGATACTAGTGTGAAAATCTATATCACACTTCACATTCTAATGTGTAAAAGATTAAAGAAGGGATGAAATTTTTGAGCCGCACGATAGTTCTTAAATTAGAATTGAGTGACGAACGAAGAAAATCGACAACAAGTTTAGCAAGCATTGAGTCATGACTCATTCAAATTCATAACATATGTTCTTGATCATTTCTCATTCTTCTTTGCAGAATGAACATATAAAATCTGGACATACAAACACAGTTTAATTATGTATGATTGACACGATTCAGTAAATGCTCGTGATAACACGGATTTGCCATTCCCTGAAAAAAAAAGTTAGCTAGTCAAATTCTTCGTAACAAATAACCAAATAGATGGTCGGTTAACCATGCTCGTGTCAAAAGACATGCAAACAACCTTTCATCCTTTTCTGTAAATAAGTAGGATTTATTTCATCAAAAACCCTGAAGAGTCATACAAGGCCTATATACAAGACTTAAACTTGGTGAATCTTCAACTTCTAAGATGTTTTGGATTTATTGCCAAGCTAACCAACATCCCCCCAAGCTCGTAAAATGTAAGTGTCGGTCCTCTATCTACCTATTAGAGAGGTGCCTAGAGTTCTTTAACACTAAAAAAGCTTCAAAACTAGTAGGGGATAACTATCTTAAATATATTAATGTTATTCAAACACTCATCAGTTACCGACTACAAAAAAAACTATCATAACGACCTTAATCTAAGCACTATATAGTTCGGAGACAAAATTATTCCATCGATGCACTTTCATAAGAAAATTAAATAGGGATATAGATGTAGTTTGAACATCTATATCACTTAACATTCTAATGTATAAATGATTAGAGAAGAGATGAAATCTTCGAGCCACATAATAATTCTTAAATTAGTAAAGAGTGACGAACGAAGAAACTCGAAAGCAAGTTAGGAACCATTGACTCATGACTCCTTCAAAATCATAATACATGTTATTGATCATTTCTCATTCTTCTCAACAAAATGAACACATAAAATTTGAACAAACTAACACAACTTAATTAGTGCCCGACTGACACAATTCAGTAAATGCTCGTCATAACACAGATTTGTCATTCCCTGAAAAAATAAGTTATTGAGTCAAATTCTTCGTAACAAAAGACCGAATAGATGGTCGGTTAACCATGCATGTGTCGAAAGACGCGCGAACAACCTTTCCTCTTTTTTTTGGGAATAAGTAGGTTTATTTCATAAAAAAACACAAAGAGCCATACAAGACCAATATACAAGACTTAAACTTGGTGAATCTTCAACTTCTAGGATGTTTTGGATTTATTGCCAAGCTAACCAACATCCCCCCAAGCTCGTAACATGTAATTCTCGGTCCTCTATCTACCTCTTAGAGAGGTGCCTAGAGTTCTTTATCACTAAAAAAGCATAAAAACTAATAGGGGATAACTATCTTAAATATATTAATGTTATTCACACACTCATAAGTTACCAAATATAAAAAACTATCATAACGACCTTAATCTAAACTCTTTATTTTTCGGAGACAAAATTACGCTATCCATGCACATTCATAAGAAAATTAAATAGGGATATAGATGTAGTTTGTATATCACTCAACATTCTAATGTATAAAAGATTAGAGAAGAAGATTAGAGAAGGGATGAAATCTTCGAGCCACACGATAATTCTTAAATTAGTAAAGAGTCATGAATAAAGAAACTCGACAGCAAGTTTGCAAGCATTGACTCATGACTCCTTCAAAATCATAATACATGTTATTGATCATTTCCATATTTCTTAGCAGAATGAACTTATAAAATTTGAACATACAAACACAACTTAATTAGTGTCCGACTGACACGATTCAGTAAATGCTCGTCATAACACAGATTTGTCATTCCCTGAAAAAATAAGTTATTGAGTCAAATTCTTCGTAACAAAAGACCGAATAGATGGTCGGTTAACCATGCATGTGTCGAAAGACGCGCGAACGACCTTTCCTCCTTTTTTTGGGAATAAGTAGGTTTATTTCATAAAAAAACACAAAGAGCCATACAAGACCAATATACAAGACTTAAACTTGGTGAATCTTCAACTTCTAGGTGTTTTGGATTTATTGCCAAGCTAACCAACATACCCCCAAGCTCGTAACATGTAATTCTCGGTCCTCTATCTACCTCTTAGAGAGGTGCCTAGAGTTCTTTATCACTAAAAAAGCATAAAAACTAATAGGGGATAACTATCTTAAATATATTAATGTTATTCACACACTCATAAGTTACCAACTATAAAAAAACTATCATAACGACCTTAATCTAAACACTTTATTTTTCGGAGACAAAATTACGCTATCCATGCACATTCATAAGAAAATTAAATAGGGATATAGATGTAGTTTGTATATCACTCAACATTCTAATGTATAAAAGATTAGAGAAGAAGATTAGAGAAGGGATGAAATCTTCGAGCCACACGATAATTCTTAAATTAGTAAAGAGTGATGAATAAAGAAACTCGACAGCAAGTTTGCAAGCATTGACTCATGACTCCTTCAAAATCATAATACATGTTATTGATCATTTCCATATTTCTTAGCAGAATGAACTTATAAAATTTGAACATACTAACACAACTTAATTAGTGTCCGACTGACACGATTCAATAAATGCTCGTTATAACACAGATTTGCCATTCCCTAGAAAAATAAGTTATTGAGTCAAATTCTTCGTAACAAAAGACCGAATAGATGGTCGGTTAACCATACATGTGTCGAAAGACGCGCGAACAACCTTTCCTCCTTTTTTGTGAATAAGTAGGTTTATTTCATAAAAAATACAAAGAGCCATACAAGGCCAATATACAAGACTTAAACTTGGTGAATCTTCAACTTCTAGGATGTTTTGGATTTATTGCCAAGCTAACCAACATCCCATTAAGCTCGTAACATGTAAGTGTCGGTCCTCTATCTACCTCTTAGAGAGGTGCCTAGAGTTCTTTATCACTAAAAAAGCATAAAAACTAATAGGGGTGAACGATCTTAAATATATTAATGTTATTCAAAAACTCATAAGTTACCGAGTATAAAAAAACTATCATAACGACCTTAATCTAAGCACTTTATTTTTCGGAGACAAAATTACGCTATCCATGCACATTCATAAGAAAATTAAATAGGGATATAGATGTAGTTTGTATATAACTCAACATTCTAATGTATAAAAGATTAGAGAAGAAGATTAGAGAAGGGTGAAATCTTCGAGCCACACGATAATTCTTAAATTAGTAAAGAGTGATGAATGAAGAAACTCGACAGCATGTTTGCAAGCATTGACTCATGACACCTTCAAAATCATAATACATGTTATTGATCATTTCTCATTCTTCTTAGCAGAATGAACTTATAAAATTTGAACATACTAACACAACTTAATTAGTGTCCGACTGACACGATTCAGTAAATGCTCGTCATAACACAAATTTGTCATTCCCTGAAAAATAAGTTATTGAGTCAAATTCTTCGTAACAAAAGACCGAATAGATGGTCGGTTAACCATGCATGTGTCGAAAGACGCGCGAACAACCTTTCCTCCTTTTTTTTTGTGAATAAGTAGGTTTATTTAAAAAAAACACAAAGAGCCATACAAGGCCAATATACAAGACTTAAACTTGGTGAATCTTCAACTTCTAGGATGTTTTGGATTTATTGCCAAGCTAACCAACATCCCATTAAGCTCGTAACATGTAAGTGTCGGTCCTCTATCTACCTCTTAGAGAGGTGCCTAGAGTTCTTTATCACTAAAAAAGCATAAAAACTAATAGGGGTTAACTATCTTAAATATATTAATGTTATTCAAACACTCATAAGTTACTGACTATAAAAAAACTATCATAACGACCTTAATCTAAGCACTTTATTTTTCGGAGACAAAATTACCCTATCCATGCACATTCATAAGAAAATTAAATAGTGATATAGATGTAATTTGTATATCACTCAACATTCTAATGTATAAAAGATTAGAGAAGGGATGAAATCTTCGAGCCACACGATAATTCTTAAATTAGTAAAGAGTGATGAATGAAGAAACTCGACAGCAAGTTTGCAAGCATTGACTCATGACTCCTTCAAAATCATAATACATGTTCTTGATCATTTCTCATTCTTCTTTGCAGAATGAACATATAAAATTTGAACATACTAACACAACTTAATTAGTGTCTGACTGACACGATTCAATAAAGGCTCGTCATAAGACAGATTTGTCATTCCCTGAAAAAATAAGTTATTGAGTCAAATTATTCGTAAAAAAGACCGGATAGATGGTCAGTTAACCATGCATGTATCGAAAGACGCTCGAACAACTTTTCCTTCTTTTTTGTGAATAAGTAGGTTTATTTCATAAAAAAACACGAAGAGCCATACAAGGCCAATATACAAGACTTAAACTTGGTGAAACTTCATTTTCTAGGTAGTTTTGGATTTATTGCCAAGCTAACCAACATCCCCCAAGCTCTTAACATGTAAGTATCGGTCCTCTGTCTACCTCATAGAGAGGTTCCTAGAGTTCTTTAACATTAAAAAAAGTTTCAAAACATGTATGAGATAACTATCTTAAATATATTAGTGCTTGATAAGCTGCAGTTTTAGCGGTATCAAATAACTAATCTACCAAGGCAGACTAGATCATATTCGACTCGAGGTTTCTTCTTCTTGACTACTCAAAGAAGCTGGCAATTTATTCAGGTTTGAACACGTAGTGCGTGGTGTGAGTTCCACGACTTCTAATCTAATGAACAAAGGAAAATAAAAGACAGAAAAGTAAAAGGTTGACTAACGAGAAGATAGACGAACTTAGATTTCGAATCCCCCTTAGATCACCAGAGCAACGGCACTCACAAGACCAGCGGTTTTCAATTCTAATTCAATCAATTACTAAGACACCACCATAACTCCTTACCCTTAGGTTTAAGACCGGCGAACGTTCGCTCTATCCGTTCTAACTACCAAGATTTACTAGCCGCCCGGGTACGGTCGCCTCTGGCAACGACTTTATTAATTGGTGTAATTACTAATGATTAATGAGTTACTCTTGCAGTGGATTAACCCTAACCGGTTCCTACGAAAGGCACGCTCCAATTATAAGGTTAATTGTTTAATTCGATGTTCTAAAGTAAGGCGAGCGTTCGCTTCTATCCTTAGCTTAACAAGAATCTAATCTAGGTGATCAATCCAGACAAGAAACATGAACAATGAAGAACGAATCAAACATGAAAAAGAACTGATTGAATTTCGAATCTAATTACCGCCGATCCATGACCGCTTTAAAGCCCTGGGTCACTTAGGGTTCATCTAATCTAAGCTCTACAAGTTCAGTTACTCATATCAGAAACAAGAGAATCAAAGGCAACAATGAAGATCATCATACAGAGGAAGAACAGATAAGAACTGAAAAACCTAATTCTGACGACTCCCGCGAAGCTTCAATCTCCTGGATCTTCAACTTTAAGCTCCGAGTTCTCCGAGGTGGAAGGATGGGGTCACGATCTCTCCACGGATCTTCGAACTCTCTAAACTCTATCTATCGACCCTAGAGTCGGCTGACTCTCAAAAGTCTGATTTGTGAAAAGATGATTAATGATCCCCCCTCCTTTTGGGCCGCCGGGTTAAGTATTTATACTTAAACCCTAAGTCGCCGGATTCCTTCTGTTATTTTCGCCGAAAATAATGAAGTATTTTCGCCAAAAATATTCTTGCAATTGAAGACACCGCCGGCTGATTTCTCTGTACTCTATTTTCGGATCGAAGAGTTAATCAATTTCGCCGAAAACTTTCTTCACTTGACATCAGCCGGTTTGTGAACATATTTTCGCCAAAAATGCTTGGGGATTTTCGGTGGAAAATTCCTTTGTAAACCGGGCAGGAATTTTCTGAACTTGATTGACTCCTTTGATTGATTCCGGTGCAATCCCTCGAGGTTCCAACGCTTTATACACGTCCTTGGCTACTTTATTTGACGGCAAAAACCTGTGCTAACATAAAAACACTAGAAAACCATCAAATAGACCCGAAAAGGGCCAAGGTAACACAAATGGCACGAGATAGGGCAATTGATTGAATATTCGTTATTCTACCCTAAAAACCATGTCTTAAGCAAAGAAATGTCGCTTAAATGAGGCTGATAATCACGTCAAATCGAGTGTCATCAAATACCCCACACTTAAGCTTTTGCTTGTCCTCAAGCAAACTGAACTAGAACACACTCAAAATCACAAATGACACGAGATTAAACCGAGATTCAATTCTAACAATTTGGTTTAGACTGTTCCACGTAGAAAGAGTGACCTACACATGCAAGAACATCAACCAAACTAGTTTTCAATCTCACTAATTTCTGCACACTTCAAGTAGTGGTTTTAACAAAGCTCGTTTCTTGGCAAAACAATTAATCATAATTAACCGACTACGATAGCACCAATTCTAATGAGAAAAGACTTTAAGCTCTAGCCATGATGTGGACGCGGAGGTAGGAAAAGTGACGTGGCTATCGACTCAACTTCATCCGTTTCTAGATCTGTACGTTACATGTTCTAGCTAGGACTGATTTAAACCACAATTTATTTCAAGTTTCAACTTCTTCCTTCAATTTATTTACTGCATACTAGTGCTCGATACCAAACACTTCACTTAGGTGTTGGACCTGCCTAGCTCACAGTATTTGTGCTTATGCTAGTGCTCAACCCGAACACTTCACTTAGGTGTCGGGCTTGCCTAGCTTTATTTTCAACACTTTAAAGAACTTAACATTGATTAGCACAACTTGATTACTTGATTTAACAATTTAGCCATTTGATCCTAGCTAGTTATAACTTTTTACACAAGATTTCGAATTGGATTTCCGTCTAATCTCAAGCCACAATCACAGGTGAACAAATATGAAGTGAAAAACATGGGAGAAGCTAGCATCTATCATCTTAGAACGGTGTTATCGAGCTTTGTTATTAACAGACCAATCAGTTCAATTAATTCAAGTTTCAACTACTGAAGTGATTTATGATCTGTTCTGACCTAGACTCATTTAATATCAGTTTCGACACATTGGTTACAGGTTCTAAGTGGAACAGTCTAGACGTCATTGTTCAAAATTGAAGTCAATTTAACATCACAAGTCAAGAATTGAGCAATTCTATGCTAGAGAAATTCAAAATTGAACCATAGAATCACAGATAGCAAACAAGATCATGCATAATCCTAGAATCCTACCCCACACTTAAACGGTTCTGTGTCCTCACAGGACTAAACTAGAGTAGAGAGATACGAAGAACCTGGAAGGTGATGGTCGGTGTAGGGGATGAACACGGAGAGTTCGCAGCGGAGCGGAGTAGCTACTCAAGTTCCTACAAAAACAAAAACAACAAAAAGATCAAAAGGATACCGGGACAAGTGTCCCGGATCCACACAGAATAAAAGTCGAACAAAGAAGGTTAAGGGGAATTTTGAAAATATTTTGACTCTTTTTTTTCTTTTCAAATTCACGGCACGAAACTCCTAGAGAAATCTAGATCATCCAAGCTCAGTTAGTTAAGAAAAAATCACACCGAAACAGCAGACACGCAAAACGAGGTAGACCGGTATTAAACTCATCGAAATTCAACAATCAATATGTCAAAAGATTCGAAATTGAAAACCCAACAACTAACCTTTTAGACACGACTCAAGAAAATGGACGGAAAGCGACGAAGTTGGCCAAAAACGTGAAAAACTTGTTTCGGGCATAACTGGAGCTACAGAGCTCCGATTTGGACGATCAAGTATGCGTTGGAATCGGGCCAAAAAAATCTAACTGATTTTCAAAACAACACAAGTTTTCGGCGAAAAATTTAGGAGTTTTCGCCGAAAACATCTTCGGAAAACACACAAAAATAAAGGGACGCTCCTGTGACTTGCTTTCGGTCGAGAATTTTCAATTCTCGCCGAAAATTTATTTTAAAACCCTTTTTTTTTCAAAAAATAATGAAAAACAAATTAAAACGAAAGAAAATTGAACTGACACTTTGGCTCCCCCAAACCTGACTCGAACGACGAAAAGACTGACTCAAAAATTCAAAAAAACGGACTCCAGCCGTGGGTTGCCTCCCACGAAGCGCTCTCTTTTAACGTCCTTGAGCCGGACGGTACCTGTTAGGGACCCCAACTCAGAAGTTCCTTGAAGTCAATCGTCTTCTTCAAGGTGTGCGGTTGAGTGCCATGTAGCACTCCAGAAGGGTGATGTAACCGGTAGTGCTCCAATAGATCGCGATCTTGGTTGGATGACCGGTTCTTCTTGAATTCTCCTACTTGAGGAGGAAAGAGGTAGTACGGCGCGGCATGATCAATGAGCTCCATCTTCTCTACAGATTGACTCGGCAGAAGTGTAGGTGAGGGTATCTCCTCAATCTCTATGTGCTCCTCTTTGGCTTCAACTTCAAGATGGATTGGCTCTATGTCTTCATCAACCGCCACCGCCAAGGATTCTTCAACAGATGCTTCTAGCTCGCAATAGTCATGGGTGAGGTTGTCATGTTCATCTTCGTACGGCTCTTGAGCATCTTCTTCCATTAGTGGATTTGGTTGCTCGAGCTCGACATCCATCACGTTACGAGCTTGTATAATCGAAAGGAGATCATCCAAGGCGGATTCTACTCTTGCCGTCTGTTGTCGATGCTGATGAGCCGGTATATACACCTCTTGATGAATTTGCTGGTCGTGTGTAGCTTCTGGCTCTTCTTCGAAATGCTCTTGAGCATCTTCTTCCATTAATTGCACTAGTCGCTTGAGCTCGGCGTTCCTTGTATCAGCAGCATCGTTCATTGATTGGAGGTTGTCGATCGCGGCTTGGGTGATTGCCATCCATTGTTGATGCTCATAAGTGTGTAAATCCATCTCTTGGGAGTCTTCAATATATGGTGCTTCATTGATGTACCACCCTTGGTACTGGTCATCCCACCTGTAATCCTGCATAATTAAAACTCAAAAACACTAGCCAGGTAAATCATGAAAATATGGAGGAAAATAAATGGTAAGGCGGAAAGGTAGAAGAATAATTTGCCAACTCTTCTTTCAAACAATTAGAAGAGTCCCCGGCAACGGCGCCAATTTGATAAGCTGCAGTTTTATCGGTATCAAATAACTAATCTACCAAGGCAGACTAGATCGTATTCGACTCGAGGTTTCTTCTTCTTGACTACTCAAAGAAGCTGGCAATTTATTCAGGTTTGAACACGTAGTGCGTGGTGTGAGTTCCACGACTTCTAATCTAATGAACAAAGGAAAATAAAAGACAGAAAAGTAAAAGGTTGACTAACGAGAAGATAGACAAACTTAGATTTCGAATCCCCCTTAGATCACCAGAGCAACGGCACTCACAAGACCAGCGGTTTTCAATTCTAATTCAATCAATTACTAAGACACCACCATAACTCCTTACCCTTAGGTTTAAGATCGGCGAACGTTCGCTCTATCCGTTCTAACTACCAAGATTAACTAGCCGCTCGGGTACGGTCGCCTCTCGCAACGACTTAATTAATTGGTGTAATTACTAATGATTAATGAGTTACTCTTGCAGTGGATTAACCCTAACCGGTTCCTACGAAAGGCACGCTCCAATTATAAGGTTAATTGTTTAATTCGATGTTCTAAAGTAAGGCGAGCGTTCGCTTCTATCCTTAGCTTAGCAAGAATCTAATCTAGGTGATCAATCCAGACAAGAAACATGAACAATGAAGAACGAATCAAACATGAAAAAGAACTGATTGAATTTCGAATCTAATTACCGCCGATCCGTGACCGCTTTAAAGCCCTGGGTCACTTAGGGTTCATCTAATCTAAGCTCTACAAGTTCAGTTACTCATATCAGAAACAAGAGAATCAAAGGCAACAATGAAGATCATCATACAGAGGAAGAACAGATAAGAACTGAAAAACCTAATTCTGACGACTCCCGCGAAGCTTCAATCTCCTGGATCTTCAACTTTAAGCTCTGAGTTCTCCGAGGTGGAAGGATGGCGTCACGATCTCTCCACGGATCTTCGAACTCTCTAAACTCTATCTATCGACCCTAGAGTCGGCTGACTCTCAAAAGTCTGATTTGTGAAAAGATGATTAATGATCCCCCCTCCTTTTGGGCCGCCGGGTTAAGTATTTATACTTAAACCCTAAGTCGCCGGATTCCTTCTGTTATTTTCGCCAAAAATAATGAAATATTTTCGCCGAAAATATTCTTGCAATTGAAGACACCGCCGGCTGATTTCTCTGTACTCTATTTTCGGATCGAAGAGTTAATCAATTTTGCTGAAAACTTTCTTCACTTGACATCAGCAGGTTTGTGAACATATTTTCGCCGAAAATGCTTGGGGATTTTCGGCGAAAATTCCTTTGTAAACCGGGCAGGAATTTTCTGAACTTGATTGACTCCTTTGATTGATTCTGGTGCAATCCCTCGAGGTTCCAACGCTTTAGACACGTCCTTGGCTACTTTATTTGACGGCAAAAACCTGTGCTAACATAAAAACACTAGAAAACCATAAATAGACCCGAAAAGGGCCAAGGTAACACAAATGCACGAGATAGGGCAATTGATTGAATATTCGTTATTCTACCCTAAAAACCATGTCTTAAGCAACGAAATGTCGCTTAAATGAGGCTGATAATCACGTCAAATCGAGTGTCATCAGTGCTATTTGAAACACTCATAAGTTGCCGACTATAAAAAAACTATTATAACGACCTTAATCTAAGCACTATATAGTTCGGAGACAAAATTACCCCATTGATGAACTTTCATAAGAAAATTAAACGGGGATTGGGATACTAGTGTGAAAATCTATATCACACTTAACATTCTAATGTGTAACAGATTAAAGAAGGGATGAAATTTTTGAGCCGCATGATAGTTCTTAAATTAGAATTGAGTGACGAACGAAGAAAATCGACAACAAGTTTAGCAAGCATTGAGTCATGACTCATTCAAATTCATAACTTATGTTCTTGATCATTTCTCATTCTTCTTTGCTGACTGAACATATAAAATCTGGACATACAAATAGAATTTAATTAATGTATGATTGATACGATTCAGTAAATGCTCGTCATAACACAGATTTGCCATTCCCTGAAAAAATAAGTTAGCTAGTCAAATTCTTCGTAACAAATAACCGAATAGATGGTCGGTTAACCATGCCCGTGTCAAAAGACATGCAAACAACCTTTCATCCTTTTCTGTAAATAAGTAGGATTTATTTCATCAAAAACCTGAAGAGTCATACAAGGCCTATATACAAGACTTAAACTTGGTGAATCTTCAACTTCTAGGAAGTATTGGATTTATTGCAAGCTAACCAACATCCCCCAAGCTCGTAACATGTAAGTGTCAGTCTCTATCTACCTCTTAGAGAGGTGCCTAGAGTTCTTTAACACTAAAAAAGCTTTAAAACTAGTAGGGGATAACTATCTTAAATATATTAATGTTATTCAAACAGTCATAAGTTACCGACTATAAAAAAACTATCATAACGACCTTAATCTAAGCACTATATAGTTCGGAGACAAAATTATTCCATCGATGCACTTTCATAAGAAAATTAAATAGGGATATAGATGTAGTTTGAACATCTATATCACTTAACATTCTAATGTATAAATGATTAGAGAAGAGATGAAATCTTCGAGCCACACAATAATTCTTAAATTAGTAAAGAGTGACGAACGAAGAAACTCGAAAGCAAGTTAGCAACCATTGACTCATGACTCCTTCAAAATAATAATACATGTTATTGATCATTTCTCATTCTTCTCAACAGAATGAACATATAAAATTTGAACAAACTAACACAACTTAATTAGTGTCGACTGACACGATTCAGTAAATGCTCGTCATAACACAGATTTGTCATTCCCTGAAAAAATAAGTTATTGAGTCAAATTCTTCGTAACAAAAGACCGAATAGATGGTCGGTTAACCATGCATGTGTCGAAAGACGCGCGAACAACCTTTCCTCCTTTTTTTGTGAATAAGTAGGTTTATTTCATAAAAAAACACAAAGAGCCATACAAGGCAATATACAAGACTTAAACTTGGTGAATCTTCAACTTCTAGGATGTTTTGGATTTATTGCCAAGCTAACCAACATCCCCCCAAGCTCGTAACATGTAAGTGTCGGTCCTCTATCTACCTCTTAGAGAGGTGCCTAGAGTTCTTTATCACTAAAAAAACATAAAAACTAATAGGGGATAACTATCTTAAATATATTAATGTTATTCAAACACTAATAAGTTACCGACTATAAAAAAACTATCATAACGACCTTAATCTAAGCACTTTATTTTTCGGAGACAAAATTACGCTATCCATGCACATTCATAAGAAAATTAAGTTGGGATATAGATGTAGTTTGTATATCACTCAACATTCTAATGTATAAAAGATTAGAGAAGGGATGAAATCTTAGAGCCACACGATAATTCTTGAATTAGTAAAGAGTGATGAATGAAGAAACTCGACAGCAAGTTTGCAAGCATTGACTCATGACTCCTTCAAAATCATAATACATGTTATTGATCATTTCTCATATTTCTTAGCAGAATGAACTTATAAAATTTGAACATACTAACACAACTTAATTAGTGTTCGACTGACACGATTCAGTAAATGCTCGTCATAACACAGATTTGTCATTCCCTGAAAAAATAAGTTATTGAGTCAAATTCTTCGTAACAAAAGACCGAATATATGGTCGGTTAACCATGCATGTGTCGAAAGACGCGCGAACAACCTTTCCTCCTTTTTTTGTGAATAAGTAGGTTTATTTCATAAAAAAATACAAAGAGCCATACAAGGCCAATATACAAGACTTAAACTTGGTGAATCTTCAACTTCTAAGATGTTTTGGATTTATTGCCAAGCTGACCGACATCCCCCCAAGCTCGTAACATGTAAGTGTCGGTCCTCTATCTACCTCTTAGAGAGGTGTCTAGAGTTCTTTATCACTAAAAAAGCATAAAAACTAATAGGGGATAACTATCTTAAATATATTAATGTTATTCAAACACTCATAAGTTACCGACTATAAAAAACCTATCATAACGACCTTAATTTAAGCACTTTATTTTTCGGAGACAAAATTACGCTATCCATGCACATTCATAAGAAAATTAAATAGGGATATAGATGTAGTTTGTATATCACTCAACATTCTAATGTATAAAAGATTAGAGAAGAAGATTAGAGAAGGGATGAAATCTTCGAGCCACACGATAATTCTTAAATTAGCAAAGAGTGATGAATGAAGAAACTCGACAGCAAGTTTGCAAGCATTGACTCATGACTCCTTCAAAATCATAATACATGTTCTTGATCATTTCTCATTCTTCTTTGCAGAATGAACATAAAAAATTTGAACATACTAACACAACTTAATTAGTGTCTGACTGACACGATTCAATAAAGGCTCGTCATAAGACAGATTTGTCATTCCTGAAAAAATAAGTTATTGAGTCAAATTATTCGTAACAAAAGACCGAATAGATGGTCGGTTAACCATGCATGTATCGAAAGACGCTCGAACAACTTTTCCTCCTTTTTTGTGAATAAGTAG